>UESW01004658.1:439846-727288 GCA_900491605.1 Calamus simplicifolius
TTTGAATATCTTAGAGGAGAATTAGGAATTTGTAATCCTTTTGAATAAATTTTGAAATACTTAAGGAAATGCATCTAGAATTCTTTCAATTCCTCAAAATCTTAAGGAAATAGTATCTAGAATTCATATCAAAATGATTTATCAAGACTCAATGATTATGAATCATACACAAAATCAAATCCGGAATCATTTCATCATTCAGAAAATTTTCAATTTTTTGTTCTGAAATGGTCTCGAGCCGACTCGGTGTGTACCGGAGTCGACTCGAGTTTCTTGAAACTCTGGGAGTCGACTCCTGGTATGAGCGAGTCGACTCGAGTTCGAGGATTTTTCTCTGTGATTTAGGCGAGCCGACTCGAGGAAATGCGCGAGTCGACTCGACGTGGTCCCATTCTATCTAGGGCACGAGTCGACCCTCAAAATACGCTCTCACAAAAATCTCCCAAACCCTCCAAATCTTCCAAATCTTCCGATTATCACCTCCAATCATCTATGGCCCCCAAAACCCGTGGAGCGAGCAGTAGCCGCGCCGGGATGAAGAGGAAAAGAACCGTGCGTCGACCCGTCCGCGAGCCGACTCCGGATCTTCGACTGCTTCTTCTTCGGATGATGCTCCTGCTCCCACTGTCCTCCCCTCAGGTAGACCTCCTAGCAGTAGAGTCATACCACTGGTAGGAAGATGGATTTTGAGTTTTTGAGAATGAGGGATTTCTTTAGGAAGACAGTTATTGAGATGGGATTGAGAAAGTTTGCTCTCTTGAATGCCTACTTATCCCTTTAGTTAAAGAATTTTACAAGAAATTTGTCTAGAGGAGACAATGGGCTTATAAGCAATGTGAGAGGAAAAGTCTAAATATTACTGACCATCTTGGCTAGATTATTGCAAACCCTTGTCTGGACCTCACCTTTCTTCTGAGGATAGATCTCCTGCTCTTACCAGATTATTGAATAGGATTTGAGGATTTGAAGAAGTTCTTGCTAAGTCAGCTGCCATTGGAGTTGAGATTGCTTACACAATATCTGCAGTAGATTTTATTTCCTAAAACGGGTAGGTTTGATTATGTTTCCGAAAGGGATGTTTTTGTCATGGATGCCATTGTACTGGCAAGCCAATCAATCTTCCAAGCATGATTTTATGGTATATGGCAGATTGTGGAGGGAAAAGGAAATCCAGTCTTCCCTATGGGATGATCTTACTCAGTTTTCGAAGCCAAGGGTTGTGATTTAGTGAATGAGCCCAAGAAAATTAAGACACACTGACTATTATACCTTGGCCACTATTCATAGGATGGGGTTTATCAAAAGAAATGGAATTGGGAAAGGAAAACAGTTTAGAGGATAGAGCTGAGGCTAGACATTCATCTCCAGAGCCACCTCATTCAGACCCAGTTCCAGCTCCATCAGAGCCTGCCCCTGCTTCTGCTACCTCTGCTCCATTCAGACCTCTGTTCTACATCTGTCAGCTTTTCAGACACTCAGTTAGAGCAACTTAGGTCTTGCAAATCAAATTACTTGATCAATGAGACAAGATTGAAGACTGAATTTGAGAAAAGTTTATGAATTAAGAGAAGCACTTTATTCTCTTGATGATCGTATTTCATTGAATCCACTATGGAGCTCATCCATCCTCCTTAGTGATTTAAAGAATATTTTGAAGAACTTAAGGATATATGTGGAGATGGAGACTTATAAAGCAACGCAGAGCTTCAAGATAAAATCAAGTGCGTGCACATTTGTTGATAAAAACTAAAAGACTATGTATTCAATCTGAAGGAATGAAAAATTGTAGACCATTTAATAGATCACTAGAAGAACTCATGAATTTAAGTAACTCTATGAATTTCTTTTACTGTAAAGTTTTTTGTACTTTCTTTGATGAAATTTGATGCTAATTTGTACTGAATATTTTGAATGTTACTTATTTCCTAATTCTCTAAATGAATTCGAATGAAATTTTGATGAATCTCAACCTTTTTGTTGATAACAAAAAAGGGGGAGAATTTATAGTTTATATTTGTCTATGATTGTTAAATGGGTTAATTTAATTAAGTTTCATAGGGGGAGCTACCTCATTGAGGGGGAGCCTTTCCATGAAACAAAGTAATTCACTAATCTTTCAATGAAATGAAACTCAATATTTTTGTCATCATCAAAAAGGGGGAGATTGTTGAGAAATTATTGAAACATAATTGCCCCAACTTATTGATTTTGATGATTTCCAAAAGACATTGCTTTACTTTCTAAAAGGCTATGAAAATGTTAAGTTAACCAATGAAATATTCAATTTCAAATTGGAAACTATGAACTATTAAAAATATAATGAGTTTCTTGAATCAATTGAATATATGTTTCAGTGAGCTATACTTATGAATTCAAAAATGATTTTATATATCAATCTTTTAAAGATCAATGACTTAATGAAATGCTTTGAAATTGAGCTTTACTGTTAAAACAACATTATCTAAGTCATATTTATATTTCAAAGTTGGTTGGGATGATTTTCAAAGCAAATCAGAATGTTTTCTGATTTTTGTATCAGTCCCGAGCCGACTCGAGAGTTTCCGAGTCGACCCTGAACTTTCTCGAGCCGACTCGTGACTGTGCGAGCCGACTCGACTCAGACGGCAGAAAGACTCATTTTTGAGTGCCTCTCGAGTCGACTCCCAGCTTTTCGCGAGTCGACCCCTGAAAGTCACGAGTCGACTCCCAGATTTTCACGAGTCGACCCCTGGAGACTCATTTTTTGGTGCGTTCTGGATTCGATTGCTCGAGCCGACTCGCACAGTCCCGAGCCGACTCCCCGAATTCTGGGCGGAAATTTTTTGAGTTGACACATCAGCTCCAACGGATATATTTTTGAATAACGGCTATTTTTCTTTGTTTCTAACGGCTATATTGTTTCAGAATCTATAAATAGAGGAGCCATTCAACAAAGAAAGAAGAGAGAAGATATATATTGAGAATCATTCAGTAAGAAATTCAAAAGAGGGAAAAACAGAGTGTTATTAGAAAAATCTTTGATTTAAGAAGAGAGATTCAAAAGGAGTGAAATCCAAGAGTGAGATTCGTGCACTCCAGAGCTACCTTCTACAAAAGATTCAAGAGGAGATCCCAACACTTTCAAGAGCAAATCAAAGATCTTCCACATTCAAAGAAAAGGGAGAAAAAGCTTCAACCCAACTCCAAAGCTCAAATCTGTGGAGAATCGGTGCTGAGGCCTGATTCAACATCAAGAGGAGTTGAAGGAAGGAATCCAAAGAAGCCAAGCCAGCTCTCAAGCTTTAATATTCAGGCTTTTCTAAACTCAATTTTTATTTTGAAATATCTGCTCAAAAAGGAGCTGCTTGTAATTAAACTCATTTTATTTGTTTGTATCTAGTTTAATCTGAGGGATTAAACTAGAGGAGGTTGTTAAACCTCGGTACAAGCTAGGTATAGCTTGTGTTTGGGTTTGGTGCCGGTGAGCCCGTGTAAAATCGGCTGGGTTCGTTGTGATCCCGGAAAAACAACAAGTTTGAGTTGTGAACTTGGAAAACAACTCGGCTGTAATCTAGAGAGATTATAGTGTGGACCCAAGTGAGTCTTGGGAGTGGACGTAGGTGTTGGTTGCACCGAACCACTATAAAAATATCTTGTGTTTGCCGTGCCTAATTGTCTCTTCTCTATCTCTCATATACTTGTGTTGTGCTTTGCTTATTAGTTAATCCTTTCACTTGCACATCTCATTTTAAATTGCTTAAAAGTCTTAAATTTTTAAGAACCCAATTCACCCCCCTCTTGGGTTGCCATCTGGGCCAAACACTAGTGAACATGCATGTGATGGTTTCAGTTTGTTCCATAGTGAATAATTCATATTTATGAACCAAAATATTTATCTTTGATTCTTTAACTTGGTTTGTTCCTTCATGAGTAATTCCAACCTATCCCAAATTTCTTTTACGGAATTACAAGTTGAGATTCGGTTGAATTCATTTGAGTCTAAGGAACAATATAAGATATTAATGGCTTTAGCATTAGTTGTGCCATTCTCCTATCATTATCATTCCAATCCCTTTCGGGTTAGGAACAATAGTGCCATCAATAAGGTGTGTGGGTGTACTAGGTCCATTTATTATTACTCCCCAAATTCATAGTCCGAAGCTTGAATGAATATTCTCATTCTAGCTTTCCAATATGAATAGTTGGTTCCATTAAATAAAGGAGGTCGATTCGTAGAATGACCTTCAGCAAAACTTGAACCAATTTGTGTTGCCATATGGATCTTTAGCCCTTGATCGTGAGATCAAATTCTAAATGAGCACTTGCTCTGATACCAATTGTTGGCCCAGATGGCAACCCAAGAGGGGGGGGGGTGAATTGGGTTCTTTAAAAATTTAAGACTTTTTAACTTAATTGATTAGTTAGCAAGATGTGCAAGTGAGAGGCTAACTAAAATCAATAACAAGCAAATAAAGAGAGATAGAGATAGAGAAAATAAGGCACGGCAAACACAAGATAATTTTATAGTGGTTCGGTGCAACCAACACCTACGTCCACTCCCAAGATTCACTTGGGTCCACACTATAATCTCTCTAGATTACAGCCGAGTTGTTTTCCAAGCTCACAACTCAAACTTGTTGTTTTACCGGGTGCACAACGAACCCAGCTGGTTTTAACTCGGGCTTACCAGCACAAAACCCTACACGTTGTTTTTCTACGGGCTCACAACTAACCCAACACAAGCACTCCGGCTTGCAACGAGGTATACCAACCTCCACTGATTCAATCCACTGATTGAATCAGCAAACAATAAGAATAGAAGTGTTTGAACAATAAAGTGCTCCCCTTGAGCAAATATACAAATGAAGTACAAAATATTAAAAGGTTAGAAAAGCCTGATTGTATTGCAGATGGTAGATGCTTGGGCTTTCTTCCTTCTTCTCTTCAACTCCTCTAGAAGTGTTGAATCACGCCTCAGCAAGATTCTTGACCGTTGAAGACTTTGGAGTTGAGATGAAGCTTTTTCTCCTTTTGAAAATCCTCCGATTTGACCTTTGAAATGCTTGTGGATTTTCTTTTGACTCTTGTGGATTGATGAGAAGGAGTAGACGAAACTTTCACTTGGATTTCACTCCTTTTGAATCTCTCCTTTGAGCTAAATGATTTTTCCAATATGCTCTGTTTTTCCCTCTTTTCAAATGATATTCTTTTCTCTCTTTTGATTTTCTCTAGGTTGTTTTGATTTGAAAAGAGCTCTCTATTTATAGAATCTGCAAAAATATATCCGTTAGAGACAAGGAAAAATAGCCGTTATTCAAAAATCTAACCGTTGGGGCTGATGTGTCATCGTTAAAAATCGCGCCCAGATTTCGTGGAGTCGACTCGAGCTCTGAGGGAGTCGGCTCGAGGTCGATTACCAAAAATAGAAACATTTTAAGCATTGAAGGGTCGACTCGCGAAAACATAAGTGTCGGCTCCTGAAAGTCGGGAGTCGACTCGAGGAAAATGGGGAGTCGACTCGAGAAGTGCTCAAAAAACATGGGTTCTGTTGTTTGAGCGGAGTCGGCTCGCACAGACAGGAGTCGGCTCGCAGGGGTCGACTCTTGAAAACCAAGGGTCGACTCGAGAAAATCAGACAATTTGGGAGTCGACTCGGAAACCCTTGAGTCGGCTCGGGACCGATACAAAAATCAGAAAAATGTTCTGATTGACTTTAAAACTTGTCCCAATTAAATTTAAATATAAATTTGACTTGAATACATTGAATATGACATTTATCATGGATTCAAGACATGTTCCAAGAATTCATCGATTGAATTATAATGTGTAAAAATTCCTTTTTGAATTCTTTTAAGCATAGAACTTGAAACTCCTTTTTCTAATAGATTCAAAACTCTTTTAATATAACCATTGATAGTTCATTCTTTTCAATTTGAATAAGCTCAAGGTTTTTGATAAATAACACATTGTATTCTTTAAGGTACTCATGGCTTTTGGAAATCATCAAAATCAATAAAGTTGGAGCAATTATGTTTCAATAATTTCTCAATAATGTCCCACGTGAAGGGCGTCCACCCCGTCGTTTCCAATCCCACGAATATCACCTCACCGCGGCGCAGATATCCTCCCGTATTAAAAAAAAATTATGCTTTAAACCCATAAAGTTTGAGCATAACTCATTTTAATTTCTACTCTTTAAAAAATTATTAAATTAATTTTAAATTTTATTTATTTTTATTTAGTTATTAAGAGATGCTATAAAAACGTTCATCCCTTAGTCCAACTTGAACAACAAAGCGTCAACATGACCAATTTAAGACATTAGATCAATTTAGAAAGACTAGCATATAAATTTCAAGAACTTCCTCTCCCACCCTCTCCCGCTCTCTATCTCTACCGCATGTCCCGCATATGTCACAAGCCAAACTTTCTCAATCAAAAATAAGAACACATTCTCTCACATTCTCTCACATTCTCTCCTTTTTTTCTCTTTTTCATATAAATGCCGAAGCCCTTCATCCCTACATGTTTCTCTATAGCCGTTGCCACCGTCAGAATGGAGATAGAGATGACCCTGAAGGTCGTGTGCACGATCGGCTCCTTTCTACTCGGGCACATATACCCCATCAGTTTCCTCTAATATATTAAAAATATAAAATAAAAAACTATTATTTTTTATTAAATATTTAAAATTGCTAATGAGTTGAAACTAAATATTTGCAAGTTAATATAGGTTATAGATCATAAGATGAAAATAAATGCTAATAAATATGCTTAACACTTCTATAAATCATGCTATAAATGTTTATCATGACAAGTTTATGAGTCTCTAAAAAATGCTGCCATAATAAGTTAATGAGTAGGAAAAAATGCTATCACAATAAGTTAATGAGTAGGTTAGAAGTAGCTTGGATAAAGTTGGGCCATACCCTAGCCTTAGTCTGCTTCAAAAATATTCTTTTTAGGCTTTGGACTAAGCTTAAGTCTATTTTTTTTTTAAAGATTTCAAGCCTAGGCCTAGTATGAATCTCAATTAGATCGATCCCCAACAACTCATTTGGGTCAAAAATTGGGTCAGAGAATGATTTTAAGTTTTTAAGTACTTATATAAAAATAAATAATGTTAAAAATAATTGCACCTAATAACTAAAAAAATTACTATAACATTGAGAACTAGTCTCACATAGTTAATAGAAAATTTAATATAAAACTTTAAAATGTCCATCATATTTTAAGATTTTAAGATTGAATTTAAACTTGAGTGAAGACCAATGCTTTAGGCATTACTTGGACTTGACTTTTAGGCCAGACTAGTCCGCATCAAGTAACAACTTGGGCCCAGCCTACTCTAGGTCTAGTGGTAACAACTTGGGCCCGGCCTGCTCTAGGTATAGTTCAGGCCAATGCTTATATATATATATATATATATATATATATGATTTAAGCCAAGTTCATGAGCCAGATCAAATTTGTGCAACCTCTACATATTATTATAGAGCATAAAAAAACATGTATTCTAATTTAAATATATTTGGTAATACAACGTAATTTTAGATGCCCAAACATAATTGGTAATATAATTCAATATTAGGAGATAAAATACACATGTACAAATGAAGTATGAATATTTTTAGTTATGCAATACATGAAAAATAAGACATTTTTAATTTAGGATTTTCTCTTTTTTTCTCTCTCTCCCCTTTCTCTCTTCTACTCTAAGAGAGTCTCAAGTCTCAACTGATCCAAAACACCCATTTAAGTTATGAGAATGTGAGAAGGAGGCGTGAGAAGCGAGGGAAGAGGCCAACGCACGTGAATATGGATGGGAGAGTTGGGCCGTGTCGGATGTGCACCAACCTTTATTATTAATTTTAGCTGCACAAGCGAACTCGAAGACTAAGTTCTCGAAAAGAGAAATGACTCCACATGTTGAGCTTGTAGAATTGCGTTTCATAGGCGAACTTTCATAAGTGGATGACGTGCAAGGCTAAAAGTTCTCCAAAATACTGAAGTAGTCTGCATGGGATGAATTTTTGATGAAAAAGTTTTTTTTGCACAGGATACTATGCAAATCGCATGCATCATGCTCAACGATTGATATACATGCAAAAATATCTTTTTTATTTTTGATATATATATATATATGCGCATGCACTATGCACCAATCGTTGGGGGTGCGGTGCTCGATGCAGCAAGACTTTTTCTTTTATTGATAGTTTCTTTTAAACGATGATTCAACGAACCGGACGGATTCTTGCAGTGTTCCAAAAGTTTGGTGAGAAAGGAGCAGTATTGTTGTAAATGATTTTTGTGGTCCTCCAACTAGGAATATATATGTATTTATATATATATTAAAAAAATAATATTTATGGTGTATGGTAGACTATATTTGGTGTAAATTTTTTAAAAAAATAATAAAATAAAGTTTAGAAGTTAAGCCTAGGAGGCGGATATAATCACTGCCCTAAAGGAGATGTGGTTGCAAAGATAAATTGGACCATATGCTCTCCTTCATGGTACAACCCGAAAGCCTAAAACTCCGACGTCCGTTGGTGGCACGATCTCAACGGAACGCCGATCAGCTGTCTTCAAATAAAGGTTGAAAGAAGGAATAAAATTTATTTTTTATTAAAATGAAACTTTATTACGATAAACGTTTTTCTTTGCCTTAATAGCGCAAAAAACTAATTTTTTAAAAAAATAAAATTAAGGCGTATTACGACGAAATAACAAGGTCGTCGTAATAGGTAAATTTAATAACCTCCTTTCTTGTAGTGACCGTAATAGCTCAAAAAATAAAATTAATTTTTTTATTTTTATTAAGACTTATAACGACGACATATTATTTCATCGTAATAATCAGCTTTATTACGGTGACATATTTTTTTTATCATAATAGAATGAAAAGAATAAATTTAATTAAAATAGAATTAAACCTTATATTACGACAAACTAATATTTCGTCGTAATAGTGCATATTATTACGGTGAAATATTTGTTGCGCCATAATAACTCAAAAAATAAAATTATTTTTTTATTTTTATTAAGACGTATTACGGTGAATTTATATTTTATCGTAATAATCAGATTTAATACGGTGAACATTTTTGTCGTTGTAATAGAATGAAAATAATAATTTTAATTAAAATAGAATTAAACCTTATTACGATGAACTAATATTTCATCGTAATAGTGCATATTATTACGATGAAATATTTATTGCACCGTAATAAGTCAGAAAATAAAATTATTTTTTTATTTTTATTAAAACTTATTATGACGAAATATAATTTTATCATAATAATCAGATTTAATACAGCGAACGTCTTATTTTGTCGTAATAGAATGAAAAGAATAATTTTAATTAAAATAGAATTAAACCTTTCAGTTGTAATAAAATAGAAAGAATAATTTTAATTAAAATAAAATTAAAACTTATTGCAACGAAACAATAATTTACCGTAATAGTTCAGATGTATTATAACGATATTAAATGTCACCGTAATAACAGTTTATTACGTGAATTAAGTTATAAAGGAAAATATAACGATGAAAGTTTTTCGTCATAATAAATTCGTCACAAATAGCCTTCTTTCTTGTAATATATAAAAATAAAAATATTAAAACTTTAAAATATAAATTTAATAATATAAACTTGAAAACAAATTATATTTTTCTATTTTATTTCTTATCTTTAAAATTTAAGCCATAACAGTGCCCATGCATATATCTAGAGGTCTTGTATAGATGAAATCTTGCATTTAAAGAGCCACTTGAATTTAGGAGTCCTTATTTGACATAACAATACTACGGAAGTAAATATGTGAAGGTTGGAAATTATTTAAATATTAAGTAGATGTGGATTAGACTGTATGCTAATGTACAAATGGATGTAATAATTTTTTTTTTCTTGCATGAAAAAAGTGCATGCAATGGTAACAACTACAAACAACAACAACAACGTGTTAATTGACCTAGGAGTAACTTGCAATGAGGTTACCTCATGTTTTGCTAAAAGAGAAGTTCAATAAAAGATTTGATGGTGGTGTTTTGTACCAATTAGCCATGGGCGCCAGCCAACACCATGCCAAACCAGTACGGCCATGTACGACTACTCAGCAATTTAATATTTTAAAAATTGAATTCGATAACAAATCGGTTTAATATTTGGATCGCGGATTAATTAATTCGATCGAAAAAATCGATTTGATCGGACCGAATAATATTATAATTAAATTTTAATTTAATAATATAAAATAATAAATATAAATATAATTTAAATGAAAATTAAAAAAAATTAAAAATCGAGTTAGACTGGTTGAAACTTGATCGTCTCAATAAATTTTTTTAATTTTTATCGAATTGTATAAAAGTTAACTTTAATAATAAAATTAAATCAAACTGAGTTCGATTTTCAAAATACTGCTTACCATTACTTCTAGGTTTAATCTTGTTGCATTACTTCCAAGTGTAAACGTTGCTCGCTGCAATGACATTGGCCAAAAGCACCCAATGTGACGTCCACACTCCTTCTCAAACCATTGACATTCCACAAGACTATTATTATTTACACGTACATTATGCTCCACCAAGTAAGCTAGGATATTCAAGATGTCAAGTACCGCAACCCGGCCTTCTCATTCTCCACTTACATCGAAACATAAAACCATTATCAATTGCCTATAAATACGCCCAAAACACCCTAACTTCTGTACCAAATACCACCTCATCTTTCTCTTGTTTCCTCTCCTACGTATCCTACTCCAATGGCACCACCACCCAATGGCCTTTTTCTCTCCTTCCTCTTCATCTCCTTCTCCTTCCTCTTCATCTCCTTCTTTGCTATGGGAATGGCAGCTGGCTACAACATCGTGGACTTCGGTGCCAAACCGGATGGCCGGACCGATGCGGCCAAGCCATTTCTAGATGCATGGGCTGCTGCATGCAAAGCAAATAAACCGGCGATGGTCTACGTGCCGCCAGGCAACTTTTTCCTGAGCCAGGCTGACGTCTTCGGCCCGTGCAACAACACAGCGATCAGAATCTTCATCCATGGCACCCTCATCGCACCCTCCGATTATAGCTCGTCGAAGACGCTGTGGATCAGGTTTAAGTACGTCGAAGGTTTGTCCATCTACGGTGGCACGCTGGACGGCCGAGGGCAGGCTTTATGGGCGTGCAAGCAGGCCGCCGGCCGCAGCTGCCCCGTCGGCGCCACTGTAAGTTCAGATAGAATTGATGAAGGAGAATTTGCAACATGTAAAGAAGAAAGTCTGAAACCCAGTCATGGAATCTGAACCACTTTTATTAATTCATCAAGTTTATGGCTGAAATATATTTTGGTTCCTCAAACTTTCATTGAAAATTTTTTTTGGTCTTCAAACTTTCAATTGTCCCAGCTAGTTTTGCTCCTAATCTTTAAAAGTGATATGAATCGATTGAAATTGATAAGGTGACGACTTGCTGCTCTATCAATTTTAATCAACTTATATAACAGAGTCAAATAGCAGACTTCTGGCCCATTAGGGCCGGCTGCTCAATTTTATAGTTTATCTTCTAAATTTTTTATTTAAAAAAAGATATTTTTATAAAAACTAATAAAAACTCTAAACAATTTTTTTAAATTTGAGGGAAAGCAACAGCCTATTCTTAAATGTATATAAATCTACTTTTTAAGGTAAGAAATGCAATATTCTTAAAATATGAAAGATTACATTATAACAACTTCAATTATGGAAAAAAAATTTGAGTAACCTAAGGTGTACATGAATTTGATCATATCAGTTTAGAGATATATTTAGAATAAAATCATTTGAAATGATTTTTTAAAATAGAAACTAAAACAAATCTGTTTTTTCAGCAAACTGAATCAATTAAACTAAAACAAGCAATTCAATATGATTTCAATTTACCGGTACTTACTTTAAATAATTGTGAGAATAGTTTTTATAGTAAACCTTTTATGATTAATTGGCAACCTGGTTATATTCAGTAGAAAAAGGCATAGCTATTACCGGTACATACTTTAAATGATTATGAGATTGATTTTTATAGTAAATGTTTTATGATTAATTGGTAATTTAGTTATTTTCGATAGAAAAAGGCATAGCTCTTATATATAACACACATATTGCAGTATCTCAATTTTATTGTAATACAAAGGAAAGCCCGCATAATATATATATATACATGATTGGTTTGATTTCTATAAATTTTTTAAATACCTAAATCGAAATCAAATTCAGTTTTTCAATTTCAAAAATTTTTTAATGAAAACCAAATTAAAAGTAAAAAATAATGTAAACCATACCGTAATTTGCATCGATCTTGTGGTTTAATAGATTTTCTTGGACACCACTGCTTTCACCTAATTAAGCTTATAACTTGCAAGAATGTTGCCAAGAATTTACTATTTAAGCTTATAACTCAGCAAGTAATGTTGCCAAGAATTTACTATTTAATTATGAAGCACAAATATATAGATAAACTAATTAATAAAGATCATTAGATGCAAATCATACGTCACTAAGATAGTGTTTGATACGATGGATAAGGAGGGATATCCCCTTATTTTTAAATGCTATAGCTAGAAAGGATATGTCTGAAAAAGTTTAACCAGAGGGGATAACCCATGGTTAATGCCCTAGGAAATCTAAGAACAACTAAAGTTATCCCTTGATGTAGACTTGTAATTTTAAAAAGGTGCTTATTCCCTTAGCTATCCTTTGGATAAATGCTATCATGTTTGGGCTATCAAGCATTACCTAATTGTCACAAATGCTATTGTTTGGATGCAGTCGCTAACAATCAGCCAAGGGAAGAATGTGCTGCTCAGCGGCATAAAAATTCAGAACAGCCAGAACTTTCAGATGTCAATTTATGGCAGCACGAGTGTGACGATCGAACGTGCTATGATCACCGCCCCGGATGACAGCCCCAACACCGACGGCATCCACGTCCAGATGTCGAGCTTCGTCACCATTAAAGGAAGCACAATGGCGACCGGCGACGACTGCATTTCTATAGGAGCTGGCTCTACCAACGTCTGGATCGAAAATATCAATTGCGGTCCAGGCCATGGCATCAGGTAAATGATTCAGTGACTTGATTTCATGAATGAACCGAGCTATATATAAGGTTTAGTTCATATCGATTTATAACTACATAACATCCAGTACTTTAGCGTATCAATTTTCTTTAATATCTAATCCTTTGAGGACTCCGCGGAGAAAGGTAGAATCTATATATAGACTAGAAAATTAAACTTTATAGGATGAATCGGTTCATAAGATGCAGTCAATGGCTTGGTAAGTGCTTCTCGAATTTGCTAATGGATGGTGATCCTTCAATTAACGCAGCATTGGAAGTTTGGGGCTTTCGGGGGATGAAGTGGGAGTGCGGAACATAACGGTAAGGTCGGCGACATTCAAGGGGACTCAAAATGGGCTTAGAGTCAAGACATGGGGGACGCCCTACAAAGGATTCGTGAAGGATGCCACCTTTGAGGATGCCTTCATGAAGAACGTCCAGAACCCAATCGTCATCGACCAAAACTACTGCCCCAGCAACAACAATTGCCCGGGCAAGGTAACAAATTAAGAACTACCAACAATTCTTAGCTATTTAATTAAGCAGTTATCAAAGTGAGAGCCATTCTTAGGTAGACTTGATTTGTCACGTGGCTTGTAAATTAAGTCAATCACGTGCAAAGAAGGCAAAGTCATAAGCGTTGGGTAATGGGTCAATAGGCCTTGAATACTCAAATGGGCCCTGAAAGCCCATTATCTCTCTATGTATGGGAATAAGAAATTGAGAGGACATTTGGTCCTACATCGAAAATATTAACAAAGGAATATTTACTTATATGGAAACCTCTTTCTTCATGCTTAAGTTCCTTAGGCTCACCATAGGCGGAGAACTCGAGAGCATCACCCTCGCGCATGCGCATGTGCGAAGGACGCAATGGGATTAAGATGAGGATTCGACGGTGGAAACTAATCGAATTAAAATGAGGGGCTGAGATCAAACAATGATCGATGACTTGGATGATCATTGATCAGAGCAATATTGAACGGTTGATCATGGATTGATTGATCAATCGGTTAAACGGTTAAGATCGAACACTGAGACGCGGTGATCGATCACGATCACGGCAGTATGATCGATCGATGTACCTGATCAGCACAATCAATTGGCCGATTGCGATCGCGATAGGGTCGATCTATCAGCACACACCTGTTCAGCACACCCGAACGGTTGATACGTGCACCCAAACATTGAAACGGAAAATAATCTTGATACGACATTTTAGAAACCAATAAAGCCCCTTCCTTTATCCGATCAAGAGGTGTATCAGAAGCGTTTAAAAGCACCTTTCGTTAAGTCTTTTGATCATATCCGATCAAGTGGCTTATTAAAGCCCGATAAGTCCCTTCGCACATGCCTCTTGATCGTTTCTTAGCAAATCAAAACAAACCTGAAATGATAGATCACTCGTTGCTTACATTTCATTCAATCAAAACCAATTCCAATTACTTTCTTCTCTTAGGCATTTGCATACTCTCCTAAAGGAAGTATAGCAATAGTGCATAGAAAAAGAAAGAAAAGCATTCTTGGTTCAATTTTTGATGAATTGTAATGCTGCATTCATCAAAAGAAGACTGTTGTATCCTGGAGACAATCATTATACAAACCGTAGGCACCTTTACAGGATGAAATTGTCTTAAGAATATAAGGGTAACTCTAGACTCATTCTTATCAATTAGGTAGCCATACTCTACACCAACAATAGACAATTTTTTTTTCTATTATCACGGAAGTGCTACTGTAGATGGCCACTATGCCTACATCTATTCAAGCCGAGAAACCGAAGAAGTTCTTCGGAACCGACTTCAAGAAGTGGCAACAAAAGATGCTGTTCGACCTCACCACTCTGAATCTGATCAGAGTACTGAATGAAGATCCACCAGTCCTGAAGGAAGAGGAGATCGACAAGCAAGTGATTGCTACAGTAAAAGCATGGAAGCATTCAGACTTCCTTTGCAGGAGCTACATCCTCAATGGTTTGGATAATACTATGTATAATATGTTCAGTAGTATTGCTACTGCCAAGAAGTTATGGGCATCCCTGGATAAAAGTACAATGTAGAGGATGCTGGACATAAGAAGTTTATGGTCGAAAGAAAGATTCTTTGACTACAAAATTGTTGGCCATAAAACTGTTATGGAGCAAGTCTAAGAGCTCCAGATCATCCTGCATGAGATACATATAGAGAAAATCTCTCTCAATGAGTCATTCCAAGTACTACCATCATCGAAAACCTACCATCATCATGGAAGGACTTCAAGAACTACCTGAAGCATAAGCGGAAGGAGATGGGACTTGAAGATCTAATTGCTCGTCTGATGATCGAGAAAGACAATAAGAGCCATGACAAGAAGACAAGAGAACAACTTGTTGAGCCTAAGGCCATCCTCATAGAAGGGAAGAAGAAACACAAGTTTCTTGGCGAAGGCTTTAAATAGAAGAAATACAATCCAAAGAAATTTAAGTTCAAGGGTAAGTGCTTTGTTTGTGGAAAGCAAGGACACAAATCCAAGGACTGTCATTTCAAGGAGAAAAAGAAAGAAGTCAACATTACTAAAACCCTATCCCAAGAAGTATCCGAGATGATGCTATAAGTTATTGTGTTTAAAGCAAACATGGTTGACAAAGCCAATGAGTAGTACATCGATACTGGAGCTACCAGATATGTCTGCTCTGATAAGAGTATGTTTCCATCATATACTCATATCAGTGGTAGAAATCTGGTTATGAAAAATTCTGCTACATCCAAGATAGAAGGACTTGGCCGCATAGTACTCAAGATGACATCTAAAAAGAAACTTATGTTGAATGATGTACTTCATGTTCCAGATATTCGAAAGAATCTGGTGTCAGACTCCCTCCTAAGCAAACATGGCTTTAGGATGATTTTTGAGTCTAACAAATTTGTACTCACTAAGGGGGGTATTTATCGAAAGAGGTTACTTGAATAATGAATTATTCAAGGTAAATGTAATGACTGTACACCGAAACCTTGAAATGAATAAAAATTCCTCTTCTACTTATATGGTTGACTCTTCTTATTTATGGCATGATAGATTAGGACATGTGAATTTTAATTCATTACGAAAATTAATAAAACTAGAATTATTATCTAATCATGAAATCAATCCACATTACAAGTGCGAAGTATGTGCTGAAGCTAAGTTAGCAAAAACACCATTTCCTTCAATAAAAAGAAATACTGAATCTCTTGACTTAATTCACAACGATCTATGTGATTTAAAGTCAGTTCAAACTCAAGAAGGTAAAAAGTATTTTATAACATTTATTGATGATTCAACAAGATACTGCTACGTGTATCTACTAAAGTCTAAAGATGAGGCTTTAGAAATGTTTAAATATTATAAGAATGAAGTTAAAAATTAACTTGGCAAAAAGATTAAGGCTATAAGGAGTGATAGAGGTACATAATATGATGCATCTTTTAACGAATTATGTCAAGAGCGTGGCATTATTCATCAAACTTGGCTTCTTATTCACCTTAATCTAATGGAATTGCGGAACACAAAAATCGCACATTGAAAGAAATAATGAATGCTATGTTAATAAATTCTGGTACACCATAGAATTTATGGAGAGAAGCAATTCTCTCTGCAAATCATATTCTTAACAAGATACCTCTTAAGAAGAAGGATGTTACTCCATATGAGTCTAGCTAAAGTAGCTATTCCGGATCTTAAAAAGGTCAAAATAAGACCTAAAATGGTTGATTGTATTTTTATCGGTTATATACAAAATAGTAGTGTATTTCACTTTCTTATGTATAAATCGAATATATCTGTTATTCAAAAAAATATAATTATGGAATCAAGGAATGCATTATTCTTTGAAAATATATTTCCAAGCAAAGAAAAATTGAAAATAAGTTCAAATAAAAGAACTTATGATAATACTGCTAGTAGTGGTCATAAAAAAAATAGCCTGAAGATGAACCAAGACGCAGTAAGAGATCAAAAGTTACAAAGTCTTTTGGTCCTGATTATGTAACTTATATGTTACAAAATGAACCTCAGACATTCAAAGAGGCAACATCTACCCCAGAAGCATCCTTTTGGAAAGAAGCTATTAATAGTAAAATTGAGTCCATCATGCACAATCATACCTGGGAGTTGGTAGACTTACCATCTGGTATGAAACCTCTAGGGTGCAAGTAAATTTTTAAGAAAAACTAAAGGTTGATAGATCAATTGATAATTATAAAGCCAGATTAGTGGCTAAGGGCTTCAAACAAAAAGAAGGAATATACTTCTTTGATACATATTTACCAGTAAGTAGAATAACATCTTGATGAGGGATGAAGTGGAATGATGCAATCTAGGAGGGGATAGTAATAACTAAATGAAAAAATGAAGTGAAGCTAGGCTACATTTTCATGTAAAAGAGCAAAAATTTTCATGAAGGGATTTGCATGTTAAACTAGGCTTGGATGAGAATCCTTCAAAATAGTAAAAAGAAAGAATCTTTGTGGCTAAGAAACCATACAAGCTAAGGCTTAGTTACTCTAATATTTCAGATCGAAAAATATTGAAAGAGGGGTATCCGGCCATTAATATATTAGAAATTGGAAGGTTTACACTCAAGGATGAAATTCTTGAATGACAAGGAGATTCCTCTAGTTGCAGGACTTCTTGTATCTGTTTCTTATCACGGAAGACCTTCTTCTTTGGAACCTGAATTCCTGGGGATCCTACACAAACCAAATTAGAGTTAAGAACAAAAAGATTTGGTAGAGTATTAATGAAATGAAGGAAGAGGAAGTGAATGTTAAAGTTAAGATGAAGCTTGGCGGATTTGAGGTAGCTTGGCCGACCTTCTTTGTGGAGTCTTTTTGCATCTTGAAAGATGGGATGGGATGGTATAATGGAATGGAGAATGGCTAATGGATCTTGGCATGGAGATGACTTTCTTGAAGTAGCTAAGGGCCTCTCACCCACTCTTTCTCGAAGGACATTTGCCAATACAAATGAAAGAAAATAAACTTAACTTTCATTCATCATAAATTATATTAACAAGAAAGCTTGGAGTAGTATTTATAAGCCTCCAAAAAACTTTTAAAAATTCAAATTACATGAAGCTTTTCATGAAAAGTTGCAACCTAAGCTAGCTATAAGGGTGAAGGGTTGAAACAACTTATAACTAAGCTTAAAAAGAAGAGAGAAAAATGGATGGCTCCTTTGAATTTGAATTCCCCTTGGTGATATGGCATGTGGTGATGTGGCTTAATGAGGTGCACACCAAGAGATTGACATGACACCTAACAATGCTTGCTGAAGTGGCATCCACCTTGGATTGATTTGTTGGAGTGGTTGAATGCATCCAATCTTCAAGCTCACTTGCTTACTTTGAACCCGATTCCATACCTCTTTTAGATCCAACTACTAAACTCAGTAAATACAAACCAATTTGACCCTACTTGAACTCAAGAACCCAAATTGAAATAAATCAACTTTAATTACATGACTCAAATTCAAAGAAGTAAACTTATTACTCTATTTATAGGACACATGAAAAAATTAAAGCCATACTGAATTAGATCGAAGCCTCTTTCAAACTTTGGTGTTCGCGTCACATATATAAAAATGTTAATCACTTTTGCAGCCATTAACAATCTTAAAATTTATTAAATGGATGTTAAAGTTGCTTTTCTAAATGATAAATTAGATAAAGAAATATATATGGAATAGTTAGAGAAATTTGTTATTCCTGGACAAAAAAAAGGTTTGTAGACTTGTTAAATCCTTATATAGATTAAAATAAGCACATAAGCAATGACATATAAAATTTGATAATGTCATGTTATCAAATGGATTCAAAATAAATGAATATGACAAATGTATATATGTCAAAACCTTGCCTAAAGAGTATGTGATAATCTGCTTATACGTAGATGACCTGTTAATCATTGGTAGTAATACTGAAATGATTAAACAGACAAAGAAAATGTTAATCAAATATTTTGATATGAAAAATATGGATGTTGCAGATATTATACTAGGGATTCAAATCACTAGAACATCTAAAAAAATAATATTATCTCAATCTTATTATATTAAAAAAATATTAAATAAGTTTAACAAGTATGATACTAGCTCGGTTAAAACACATGTAGATGTTAATCTACATTTGGCTAAGTATACTGGAGAACCCATATCTCAGTTGGAATATTCATGTATAATTGATAGTTTAATGTATGTCATGAATTGCACTCGTCCTGACATAGCATATGCTGTCAATAAGTTAAGCAGATTCACTAGTAATCTAGGTCCAAATCATTGGACAGCTCTAATAAGGTATTAAGATATTTGTGATATATCCTAAGTTATGGATTACATTATTCAAGATATCCAGCTATACTAGAAGGATACAGTGATACAAATTGAATATCTAACGTAGAAGACACAAAATCCACTAATGGATATGTATTCACCTTAGGAGGAGGTGTTGTGTCATGAAAATCTTCTAAGCAAACATATATAGCTCGATCCACTATGGAATCTGAGTTTATTGCTTTAGAAAAGGCTACTAAAGAAGCAGAATAGCTTCGAAACCTTTTAGAAGATATTCCATATTGGCCAAAGCTTGTGTCTACAATATGCATATATTGTGATAATCAATCGGCGATTTGTAGAGCACAGAATAAAATATATAACGGTAAGTCTAGACATATATGTCTTAGACATATATCTTAGACATAATACCATTAAGTAACTACTTAAAATTGATGTAATTTCTATTGACTATATTCAATCAAGAAAAAACCTAGCGGATTCATTGACAAAGGAGTTACCAAGAGATCAAGTAAACTGTTTATCGAAGGGAATGGGTTAAAGCCTATAACAGAAAAAATCTTCATAGTGGATACCCAACCTAGCTGACTGAAGATCTCAAGATCTAGGTTTAAAAGGGACAACTAAATTATGAAGAGATTTGTATAGCACTAAGGATGTTCAATCCTACTCATTCCTATTAGTGCTACCTGCTAAAGGTATTAGGATAAGCATTGCTTTTAATGATTCTTATGACATGAATATTTATGTGGGATAAAGCATGATACTCTTAATAAGGATCACCTATGTGAATATGAACTGGACCAATTCTATAAGAATTTTAAGGTTTTAATTCTCTAAAGCACTCATGAATCCAGGATGTGTTTGGGGTCAAAATGAACACAATCATGAGAACCAAAAGAATACTCAGAAAGTAGTTGTGTGATTGTTATTGTTTTGGTTTACACAAAAAGCTGAAAAGTTCAAGGCATCATGTTCACTTTTTAGCAAGTAAACTCGATAACAACTTACTAAGGAAGGTTCAAAGCCACAAGCTACCTATTCTGATACAACTTCATCCCACTATACTCTCTATAGTATCTGCATATTTATTTGCATTAAAATCTTTTTTTATGGGGGATTGCCTTTGATGATCTTTGATCAAAGTCCAATTTTTATTCATATGGGTGATTGTTGGGTAATGGGCCAATAGGCCTTGAATATTCGAATGAGCCTTGAAAGCCCATTACCTCCCTATGTGTGTGAATGAGAAATTGAGAGAACATTTAGTCCCACATCGAAAATATTAAGAAAGGAAGGTTCACTTATATGGAAACCTCTTCCTTCATACTTAAGTTCCTTAGGCTTACCATAAGCGGAGAGCTTGAGGGTGATGCTACGCATCACCCCCGCGCACGTGTGTATGCGAAAGGTACAATGGATGCTTTGTAGGTGCACTTTGCACTTTGCACTTCGCACGTACGTATCGTCATGAGAAGCCTTAAATTTTTTCTTGATCATTAGGATCCGACGGTAGAAACTGATCGGATTAAGATGAGGGGCTGAGATCAAACGATGATCGATGACTTGGATGATCATTGATCGAAGCAATGTTGATCGGTTGATCATGGATTGGTTGATCGATCAGTTAAATGATCAAGATCGAACACTAAGATACGATGATCGATCACGATCACGATCACGGCAATGTGATCAATCAGCGCAATCAATTGGCCAATTGCGATAGTGGCAGAGTCGATCTATCGGCGCGCACTCGATCAACTGATATGCACACCCAAACACTAAAATGGGAAATAATCCTGATACGACATTTCAGAAACCGATAAAGCCCCTTCCTTTATCCGATCAAGAGGCATATTAGAAGCGGTTAAAAGCACCTTTCATTAAGTCTCTTGATCATATCCGATCAAGTGGCTTATCAAAGCCCGATAAGTCCCTTCGCACATGCCTCTTGATTGTTTCCTATCAAATCAAAACAAACCCGAAAGAATGCATCCAAAAGGCACCTAATTGCTATAAATAGACCACTCGTTGCTTGCATTTCATTCAATCAAAATCAATTCCAATTCTTTTCTTCTCTTAGGTATTTGCATACTCTTCTAAAGAAAGTATAGCAATAATGCATAGAAAAGAGATAAAAGCATTCTTGGTTCGAATTTTTGGTGAATTGTAGTGCTGCATTCATCAAAAAAAGACTGTTGTATCTTGGAAGATAATCATCATACAAATCGTAAGCACTTTTACGGGACAAAATTATCTTAAGGACATAGAGCATAACTCTAGACTCAGTCTTATCAATTATGTGGCTATAATCTGCGCCAACAATAAGTAAAGGTGAGCGTGGGGTCGGATTCGATAGGTTCCATATCGAAACTAAGAGCTAGCTATTAAGATTGATTTTAGGATTTTGTATCCAATGTCGAACCAATCCTATTCTAAAACTAACCTAAAACTAGCCCAATTAGATTCAATTGGTTTTGGTTTAGTTTTAAAGTAGAATCTATTTTTTATTTTTTAATATTAATTCCAAATTTTTACCTTTTTTTAATCATAAAAGTTGGGTGAGAGGCTAAAAGCTATCCTAAAACTGGTAATATTGCAACAATAATAACAACAAAGCCTTAATCTCAAATTAAATGAGATCAGCTATAGGAACTATTTTTCTTCATTTAGCTATATTGTTAATCATATTTTTTTGTAAGATATACTTTTTTTTATTGGATTCATGCTTATACGATATGACTATAGTTTTATACTGAACATTAGCTTACCATAACCCTTTCCCTTTATCCGAACTTGGAATTGGCTACATATAAAAAAATCTCATACATAGAGGAAGTTATAAAACTCACAATATTGATAAATATTATCTGATTTGTCTCCTTTTCCTTTAGATGATACAACTAAAAAGGATATAATTTTTTTGATCAATCTAGTACTAAATATTTTTAATAGAGATGGAAATGACTTATGAGTTATATGCAACGTCCCTAAGAGAATTTTTTAAAAAAAAAAAAAAAAAACAATGGTTGATTCTCAATGAACCAAACTTTACAACCGAGAACCAATCCATTGGAAGCCGATTTTAAGATTTTGGATCCAAAATCAACTCAATGAACACTCAGAACCAATTTGACCCAATCAACTCGTATTGGTATTGATTCTTAGATTATCCTAATTAATTACTCACTTTAGTTCATATATAAAAGCTCAAAAATGCAAGCTACGGCTACAACAATATACTCATTGAATGATCTAATTTAAAAAGCCACCGTATATATAGAATGGCTCTCAAAATGGGTTGGTGCAATACAAAGTTACTAACAAATGATCATCGATTATGGCTGCAGAGCTCGGGAATCAAGATCAGCAATGTGAAGTTCGATAATGTCCGGGGATCGTCGGCGACAGCGGTGGCGATGAAATTTGATTGTAGTGCAACAAATCCATGCACAGGGATTGTGTTGAAGGATATAAAACTCGCGTATCAGAGCAAGTGGGCGCGGACTTTCTGTAAAAATGCCCAGGGGACTGCCACCGGAGTTGTTAAGCCGCCGAGTTGCCTGCAAGGTGTATGATGAAATTCGCCAGCTACATGGCAGTGGAGTAAGATATATCTATCATGCATTCAGTAATGGAGATTTCGATCATGTATCCAGTAATGGAGATGTTGCCATTGTTACTTCTGTTTACAAGCTCTCTGGCTGGCCGATTCAGGAGCTGGACGGTGCCTGAGAGATCAGTTAGATTAATGCTGGAGGCGTGCATGTTTTGTGGACCTTGAGCAAGATTTATCTTATGAATATAAGCCTAAATTTAAAGGGCTAGATCGTTGGAATTATGGTACTATTTTGTGACAACTATGTCATCTCTGACTCTTGTTCATGGACTTGATTGGATAAGGTTGGCCTCATAAGGCTCGACCAAATTATGATGGTTATTAAATCGAATTCTCAGGCAAGTTGGTTCGTGATGTTTGATTTGTTCTAATTGACATGATTTAATGCTTTATTTATTAATAAATGCGTAAACAACATATCGGTAAATTAAGGCATTGAATACTGGAAGAGTATATTATTTTTTTGCTTTAAGATGAGCTTAAATTTTATTTAATTATGAAATTAAGTGTGCAAAGAGGCAATAAAAAAATTGACAGTATTTTTTTTTTCATGATGGTTGTTGAATTTTAATATAAAAAATAAAAAATCTATATTAGCCATATAAAAAGAGTTGGACTTAACTACATTTACATATCTTTAAGCCTAAATTTTAATATAAAAAATAAAAAATCACTCGTTAACTACTGTTGTTTGTATTAAAAAAGTTCTGATAAAATAAAAAAGAAATATGTAAAAATAAACAAAAATAGGAGAAGTAAATATTAACTATTTTGAGAGTGATGGTAAATACTTATCTTACATAATAAACATTAATATATCTAAAATAAATAGCTAGTCTAAATGAATAAACACTTAGTTTTGATGGTAAACAAAACACTATTTGAATAAACAAAAACTTTTTTGAATGGGGATATAGAGTTTTGCTTGCTTTGAAGTATGAGGCATATGAAAGTTAAATATGCAAGTGTTGGTTGCGCATTGCGTCTGTCTTGTCTTTATAAATGCAACTTATTTTTTATCATATACCAAGTGTAAAATAGTTTTTGTTTATTATTTATCATCTAGATTAGATGTTTATTGGTTTAGGCTAATTAGGATAAGTATTTATTATTGTGCTCAAAATAATTAATATTTATTTTTATCATATCTATATTTATCATTTTTATTTCTATTTATTTTTTTATTTCTATTTATTTCATCAGAACTTTTTTAAAATAGAGAACATCAGATCCTAGATGGTTTTTTAACTTTGAGATCCATATGGATTTGATAGCAAAAGAGGTGACCAAATTTGGACTTAATTATATATGAATATAGTCAAGTCGTTCTCTACACACACACACATATATATATATATACACACACATATATTAATGCTTTGGATAAGAAGAGTAAACTATGCTAGGTATACAGGTGACTTAATTGCTATTTATGTCATTGAAATTTGTATTAAAGGCTTTTTATTTTATTTTTAAATTTTATGATGAGGTTAGACTTTATGTAAATGTAGAATTAAATGTAAAATATGGTATTGAAAAATCTTCGTAACAATGTAGGCAAATATGCATTACTACATGGCACATATATCTATGAAACATTAAAATCATGCAAATGATGATGTTCGAAATTTCTTACCTCTCATGGGAACACTATTAACCAAATGTTTCAGATCAAATACGCCTAATATGGAATTCAATTGAATTCTTTTTTTAAGTAATTCTTTTATTTGAAATGCTTTTAAACTGAATGAATTCAATTGCATTAAAGCCCAAAAATTAGATCTTCACATGATTAGAATTCACAACAAAATTGGTGTAATTTGAGGATGCTATAGAATTCATCTAGTGGGACCTGATGGGGCCAGTTGATCCCATGAAAATAAAAAATTTGGACGGCTCCATGACCGACGGCTCCAAGACCGGCACCTCCAAGACCGGCACCTCCAAGGCCGATGGTCCCAAAGACCGACACCTCCAAGACTGGCACCTTCAAGGCCGACGGCCCCAAAGGCCGACACCTCTAAGACCGACGGCCCCAAAGGCCGACATCTCCAAGACCGACGGCTCCAAGACCGATGGCCCCAAAGGCCGACACCTCCAAGACCGACGGCTCCAAGACCGACGGTCCCAAAGGCCGACACCTCCAAGGCCCCAAAGGTCGACACCTCCAAGGCCGACAACTCCAAGGCCGACGGCTCCATGACCGACGGCTCCAAGATCGGCACCTCCAAGACCGACACCTCCAAGGCCGATGGTCCCAAAGACCGACACCTCCAAGATTGGCACCCCTAACACCGATGGTCCCAAAGACGACACCTCCAAACCGGCACCTCCAAGGCCGGCACCTCCAAGACCGACGGCCCCAAAGGCCGACACCTCCAAGACCGACGGCTCCAAGACCGATGGCCCCAAAGGCCAACACCTCCAAGACCGACGGCCCCAAGGGCCGACACCTCTAAGATAGACGGCTCCAAGACCGATCGCCCCAAAGGCCGACACCTCCAAGACCGACGCCTCCAAGACCGACGGCCCAAAAGGCCGGCACCTCCAAGCCAGGCGGCCACGACACCCTCCTAGCCGGCCTCCTACGTCTCCAAGCTAGGCGGCCCAGGCACCTCCCAGTCGGCCCCGGCATTCTCCTAGCCGGCCCCCTACGTCTCCAAGCTAGGCGGCCCCGGCACTTCCCAGCCGGCCCCGGTACTTCCTAGTCGGCCCCGGCACCTTCCCAAGCGGCCCGGCAACTTCCTAGCCGGCCCTCTACGTCTCCAAGTCGGCCCCGGCGCTTCCATCCCGGCCGGCCCCGCCTGATCCAAGTTGGCCCCGGCACCTTCCTAGCCTGCCCTGGCATGTCCAAGCTAGGCAGCCCCGGCACCTCCCAGTCGGCCCCGGCACCTCCAAACCAGGTGGTCCGGCATCTTCCTAGTCGGCCCCCTACTTCTCCAAGCGAGTCGGCCCCGACACTTCCCCGGTCGGCCCGACTCGGCCCCGGCGTCTCCAGTTCCGCCGAGTCGGCCAAGGCCATCCCCGGTCAGCCCGACTCGGCCCCGGCATCTCCAGTTCCGCCGAGTCGGCCAAGGCCATCCCCGGCCGGCCCGACTCGGCTCCGGCGTCTCCACTTCCGCCGAGTCAGCCAAGGCCATCCCCGGCCAGCCCGACTCGACCCCGACGCCCCCAAGTTCGTCGATTCGGCCCCGCCCCGGCACTGCCTTGCCAGCGGGATGGGCCCCAGCCATCTCGGATCGACCCGGCTCGGCCCTGATAAGTCGGGATTTTTCAGTTCCCGTCAGATCAGCCCCAGCATGGCCCTATCAGTTCAGGGCACCACCTTTCTGACGTGCGCCGCCTGACAGCGCCAGATCCAGCAACCCACTGGCAACGCTGGTGATGGGACAGGACCCACCTACCAAACAACTGATGGGACGTAGCCCACTAACCAGCCCAGATTCATGCAAGGGCTCAGCAGACATTCTAACTTCACGCAATCCCATGTGATCATGCCAGGGTCAACCCCTATAAAAAGGTGAATCCACTCACCAAACAGGTATGCGCGATAACCCCCAAAATCGCCATCTCCACTCTCAGAAAGGAATTCCTCCTATCTGAGATCCCTCCTTTCTCATACTAAAAAGGGCTCACTCGAGCCCCTCTTCAGTTGTGACCTCAGTCGCTAACTTGGCCATCGAAGGGTCCCACTGGAGACCCCCTCCGGTCCCAGGACTTTTCTGTAGGTAACCTGGTGAAGAAGAGCCGGGAGAAGCACTCCATTCCCGATGTCCAGGAGAGGTGATTGAGCGTCATCAGATTGGCGCGCCAGGAAGGGGGATAAGAAAAAGTAGCGAACGTTCTCCTTGAGCTACATCTTTTGTCCCCTCTCTTCTTTCAGAAGCCATGGTGGTGACACGAGCCCAGGACGCCTCCATCAGCTGCCCAGCGGGGTTTCCCCCGCCAACTAGACAGCAGGAGGCCAATCCCCCTGCTGCCGACCTTCCGGTCACCTCCCGCCGCCGGACGCCGCTGTCCAAACAGCGGAGCAGCTGGCAACCCTCTCCCAGCAAGTCCAGAATCTCACTGCCATGGTCCACGGGCTCCAGCAGTAGCAGTCCGTGGCCACCCAGCATCAGACCGCTCCCCCCATCAGTCAGCAGTCGGCGAGGAGAGGTTCTTCCCGGCGGGAGGCCGGTCGGCGAGAGACCGGCCGATGTCAAGTTTCCCCTAGGAAGCCTCGACCCGAGCCCTCCAAGCGGCCACGATCCCCTGACCACGGCCCCAACGAATTTCCTCCCAAGCCACATCATCACGAGGAACCCAGGCGAAGTCCCGACTTCCGTCTCCATCTCCTTCTGCCTCTTCTTCTTCTTCCTCCGAGCCATCTTGGAGGGCCCCGACGATCAGCCGCCAGGCGGAGGAACACCTGGAGGAGTACAACAGGCGCCTCGACGAGCTCGCCAAGAAGATCAACCATCAGCTGGAGGAAAAGTTCGACACTCGTCCTCCTTACACCCGCCAGATATTGGAGGAACCAGTCCCCTCTAGGTTCCGCTTCCCTCAGATAGACCCGTACGATGGTACGACGGATCCTCTCGATCATCTCGAGAGTTACAAAGCAATGATGCAAATCTAGGGCACTTCAGATGCCCTTTTCTGCAAAGCCTTCCCTGCCACCCTGCGGAAGGCCGCCCGTGCATGGCACTCATGCTTGCCCCCTCATAGCATCGACTCCTTTCGGGAGCTGGAGAAAGCCTTTCTGGCACACTTCGATGCCTGCCAGCGAATCCCAAGGGTAGCCGACAGTCTTTTCTCCGTCCGTCAGAAGGAGGGAGAGTCTCTACGGGACTTTGTGTTCCGGTTCAAGGTCGCCGCCCTCGAGGTCTATCATCTCGATGACGCGGTGGCAACACTGGCGTTGAAGCGGGGACTCCTCCCATCCCGCTTCACTTTCTCCTTGGATAAGAAGCCCCCAAGCTCTTATTCCGATCTCCTCCTCCGAGCTCAGAAATACATCCGCGCGGATGAAGCCGACTTCACCCGCCGGAATCCTCAAGAAACTCCAGCCATAAGCCTGCTCGCCCCGAGCCCAGCGGGCCCCCTCGACACAGGCAAGCTGACCCGCCTCGTCGTTCCGAGATCAGGCGTCGGAGCCCTATCCCCAACGAGAGTAGGCGCACGCCTCTTCTAGCCCCTCGATCCCACATTCTGATGGAGATCGAGGGTGAGCCTTATCTCCAACGTCCTCCTCCCATGAAGAAAGGTCCTTCCCACGACAAGAGCCGCTACTACCGTTTCCACCGGGATTACGGCCACGATACCGACAGCTGCTACAACCTGAAGAGGGCCATCGAGGAGCTTATTCAATGGGGCTACCTCGGCAAATATATCCAAAAGATGTCGCGGCCGCTGCCGGCCCTCATGGGGCCCCCGCCTGTCCAAGCCCCGATCGACAATGCCCCCACTGAGTGGACGGTCGGGATGGTGTCCTGGGGATCAGCTTCTGCACCTAAACGGCCGAGGGGGGAGAAGGCGCCGAGTAATGTACTTCCTGGGAGGGTCCCTATCGCATCACCGAAACACTTCACAGGGGGGCATACAAATTAGAGGAACTCGACGGGAAACCCATGCCACGTACCTGGAATGCGGATAACCTCCACCACTATTATCAATGATGTATTCCCCTAGAGCGTGAAATAATAAAGGAGGCCCTTTCTGACACAGCAGCCTGTTCTCCCTTGCGATAAAAGACCAGTCTCTCTCTCTCTCTGCCCCTCCTTCACCGCCTACTTCAGCTGCTCTGATTAACCAGCTGGCCATCCTCAATCGGCAAGATCAAGCTTTGAAAGTAGCAGTTCATGAACTGCAGAAGCAACGTTCGGGGGCCACTCAGCAGCACCCCAAACCTCTCACGTCGCCCATGATAGCTGCACTAGTGGGCTAGTGATCCGCTCGCTACAAGAGCTAAGTACATTGCACTTAAGACAGTTTTCTTTCATTAATACTTAAAGATGTCGTGCAGGGAAGACCTACCTTGCATCAACATCCAAGGCCAACCTCGCTTTGGCGTCAAAAAGCCCTGGGCCAGCCAGGCACAAAGACCGACTCCGTGTCGGCAGCAAAGACTGGCTCCACGTCAGCACTCAAGCCCGACTCCGCATTGGCAACAAAGACTGGCTCCGTGTCGGCACCCTCAAGCTCAAGACCTGCGGATTCCAATCAGCAGAGTTTCCTGGGGGGCAAGTCATCAACTCAGCAGAAGGAGACCAATTTCTTTAAAGAAAAAACTCTCCAAGCAAATATTCTCCGAACCTCGGTAGGGCCGAGCAACAATTTTCCGAACCTCGGCAGGGCCGAGTAAATATTCTCCGAACCTCGGCAGGGCCGACCGGCCGAGCAACAATTCTTCGAACCTCGGCAGGGCCGAGCAAATACTCTCCGAACCTCGGCAGGGCCGAGCAACAATTCTCCGAACCTCGACAGGGCCGAGCAAATAATCTCCGAACCTGTAGGGCCGAGTAACAATTCTCCAAACCTCGGCTAGGCCAAGCAACTAATCTCCGAACCTCGGCAGGGCCGAGCAATAATTCTCCGAACCTCGGCAGGGCCGAGCAAATATTCTCCGAACCTCGGCAGGGCCGAGCAACAATTCTCCGAACCTCGACAGGGCCGAGCAAATATTCTCCGAACCTCGGAGGGCCGAGCAAAAATTCTCCAAACCTCGGCAGGGCCGAGCAAATATTCTCCGAACCTCGGCAAGGCCGAGCAACAATTCTCCAACCTCGGCAGGTCCGAGCAATTAATCTCCGAACCTCGGCTGGGTCGAGCAACAAAATCTCCAAACCTCGGCAGGGCCGAGCAACAAAATCTCCAAATCTTGGTAGGGCCAAGCAACTTATCCCCGAACCTAAATGGGATGCCACTCGGTTTGGCTAGCATACGCCCCCAAGTCGGTTCAAGTCCCTAACAGCCCGTACCCGCTTGAGTCACCTCCCGAACCAGCACATAAACACTTGAGGCAATTTTATTTAGCCCCCGACGGCTCTATTTCTGCTTCGGCAATTTTGCCACGCCCTCAGCTAGCCAAAGAAGGCATGAAGACATCCATATAAGGCAGCGCAAGAGGAAAGGGGTTTTCCCACCTAGAAGGAATCATGGTTGAAGTTAACATGAAAGAGCAGATGCCAAGGTAAAAGTTCTATACTCCTTTCGCCTAGCTGATGCAGGGCACGCAAGCTCAAGAGTATGGGGGGCATTTGATGGGGCCAGTTGACCCCATGAAAAATAAAAATTTTTGGACGGCTCCATGACCGACGACTCCAAGACTGGCACCTCCAAGACCGGCACCTCCAAGGCCGATGGTCCCAAAGACCGACACCTCCAAGACCGGCACCTCCAAGGCCGACAGCCTCAAAGGCCGACACCTCCAAGACCGACGGCCCCAAAGGCCGACACCTCCAAGACCGACGGCTCCAAGACCGATGGCCCCAAAGGCTGACACCTCCAAGATCGACGGCTCCAAGACCGACGGTCCCAAAGGTCGACACCTCCAAGGCCGACAGCTCCAAGGCCGATGGCTCTATGATCGACGGCTCCAAGACCGGCACCTCCAAGACCGGCACCTCCAAGGCCGATGGTCCCAAAGACCGACACCTCCAAGACCGGCACCCCCAAGACCGATGGTCCCAAAGACCGACACCTCCAAGACCGGCACCTCTAAGGCCGACACCTCCAAGATCGATGGCCCCAAAGGCCGACACCTTCAAGACCGATGGCTCCAAGACCGACGGCTCCAAAGGCCGACACCTCCAAGACCGACGGCCCCAAGGGCCAACGGCTCCATGACCGACGGCTCCAAGACTGACGGCCCCAAAGGCGACACCTCTAAGACCGACGGCTCCAAGACCGACAGCCCCAAAGGCCGACACCTCCAAGACCGACGGCCCAAAAGGCCGGCACCTCCAAGCCAGGCGGCCTCGGCACCCTCCTAGCCGGCCCCCTACGTCTCCAAGTTAGGCAGCCCAGGCACCTCCCAGTCAGCCCCGGCATTCTCCTAGCCGGCCCCCTACGTCTCCAAGCTAGGCGGCCCCGGCACTTCCCAGCTGGCCCCAGCACTTCCTAGCCGGCTCCGGCACCTTCCCAAGCGGCCCGGTAACTTCCTAGCCGGCCCCCTACGTCTCCAAGTCGGCCCTGGTGCTTCCATCCCGGCCGATCCTGCCTGATCCAAGTCGGCCCCGGCACCTACCTAGCCGGCCCCGACGTGTCCAAGCTAGACGGCCCCGGCACCTCCCAGCCGGCCCCCGCACCTCCAAGCCAGGCGGCCCGGCATCTTCCTAGTCGGCCCCCTACTTCTCCAAGCGAGTTGGCCCCGATACTTCCCCGGTCGGCCCGACTCGGTCCCGGCGTCTCCAGTTCCGCCGAGTCGGCCAAGGCCATCCCCGGTCAGCCCGACTCGGCCCCAGCATCTCCAGTTCTACCGAGTCGGCCAAGGCCATCCCCGGCCGGCCCGACTCGGCTCCGGCGTCTCCACTTCCGCCGAGTCAGCCAAGGCCATCCCCGGCCAGCCCGACTCGGCCCCGACGCCCCCAAGTCCATCGATTCGGCCCCGCTCCGGCACTGCCTTGCCAGCGGATGGGCCCCAGCCATCTCGGATCGACCCGACTCGGCCCTGATAAGTTGGGATTTTTCAGTTTCCGCCAGATCAGCCCCAGCATGGCCCTATCAGTTCAGGGCACCACCTTTCTGACGTGCGCCGCCTGACAGCGCCAGATCCAGCAACCCACTGGCAACGCTGGTGATGGGACAGGACCCACCTACCAAACAACTGATGGGATGTAGCCCACTAACTAGCCCAGATTCATGCAAGGGCTCAGCAGACATTCTAACTTCACGCAATCCCAGGTGATCATGCCAGGATCAACCCCTATAAAAAGGTGAATCCACTCACCAAACAGGTATGCGCGATAACCCCCAAAATCGCCATCTCCACTCTCAGAAAGGAATTCCTCCTATCTGAGATCCCTCCTTTCTCATACTAAAAAGGGCTCACTCGAGCCCCTCTTCAGCTGTGACCTCAGTCGCTAACTTGGCCATCGAAGGGTCTCATCGGAGACCCTCTCCGGTCCCGGGACTTTTTTGTAGGTAACCTGGTGAAGAAGAGCCGGAAGAAGCACTCCGTTCCTGACGTGCAGAAGAGGTGATTGAGCGTCATCAGGACCTATTTTTGAAAGACTAAAATACCCCTTTCTTATATTTACTCATCTTTCTATTTCAAGTTAATATTTTTCCAACTCTTGAATCCTAACCTTATACCATACCATGCCACCATCCCCGAGTATCATTGTAATGACGTGAATGTTACGGTGGAAAGGATTCTGATTGCTAAAAATATGTATAATATTAACTTATTATTGACTCCCGATGAACTTAAGATCGATCAACTTAATTAGAGAAGATACCACATTAATATTTTTTCTTAATGGCTACAAAGCATCAACTTAACAAGAGCTTAAAACAAGAAAACAATGTAGAGAAGTAATATTAGCACTTCATATGAATTCAATTAATTTTGATTCATTCATAACAATAGAATTTAGTTGAATTCTAACATTTTAAGATTTATTTCAAACGTATGAATTTCATAACAAATTCAATTCTATCATTCAAAAATAATTGGATTCAATTGAATTATATCGCAGAATTGATTCCAACGGGGGTGAGAGAGAAGTTTGGTGAATATCGACTCTCCTGTTCCTCCTCAGAATCGTTTGACTCTCCATCAATGTCATGACTCAGCTTGCCAAAGTTGACTCGGCGAGAGTCGTTGTGTTGACCGATGCCCTTATTATTATTATTATTATCTTTGATCTAGGCCTGGCAAGTGGATCGGGCTTTAGAAAATAAGAGGTTGACCCCTAATCTACATGAAATGAATAAGACGGATCGGTCACCGTCTACCACTCCAAGTGCATGTTAGCTGTTAAATGCTCTTCAGACGTGCTCTCATTAACTCTCATGGGATCTGGTGCTGGATTAATTAAGGAAAAGATAAGGCCACATGGTCACTCTTTAATTTATATTGCTCTAGAAGAAAAAGGGTGTTGCACAAGTCCAACTTGTCTCCAAATCTAAAACTTTACTCTTGATCTTATCAATGTATATTGTTAGAGTGTTAAACTTGCCATCGGTCGAACGTTTTCTAATTACTTTGGACTCGGAACCCATGTCGTTGAAAAAGTCATTAGCTTCACATGATTGCTTGACAAGAAGAAGTTCACACGATCCAAAGAATCCGAAATAATAAAGTGATATTTATATATATATACATAAATGATATAACTTGAATTTGGAACTTAACTGGCACGCTGTTTGATCGGTTGGAACCATCCAGTGAAGTATAACACCATGAACAAATTCTGGAATAAGTGAGGAGCTATTCAGTAATTAAGACAGATTAAGGAAAAATTAAACGACCTAAACTCCATGAAATTAGAAGACAGTTCTGGCATCTTTTCTTTCCATACTAGCATTCTTTTTGCTTTGGAGAAAAAATGGGCACAGCCCATCAAGTTCATTTCATTAATTAGCTTATGAAATGAACCAGCTAGCACAGCATTCATAAATCTTATAACCAGAAATAAATGTCTTTGAAGATTATTATGATGCTGGATATCTACAATAAAGGTAGCAATGCGAATACGCCAGGCATTTTTTGAGCTACTGTAAGCATTTTCGTTTGCATAAAGGATTTTTAGGTTAGTTGACCTTGGAAGCCAACACCATGGCACAACGTACGGCCATGCACGACGCTGCTCAATATTTTAAGTATACTCACATTCAATTTGCGATAACGACGGCGAGAGACTAAGGCCTAAAGCCTTGGAGCCCTATAAATACCCCTCCCGATCGAACTACTCCATCAACACATACCTGTCCCTCTTGGTGGTCTAATGGCAAAGGCCACGAGTTTTCTTCTCGTTCTGCTGCTCATCTCCTCCTCCACAATGGCCATGGCAGCCCTCAACATTGTGGACCTCGGCGCCAAACCTGACGGCCAAACAGACTCGGCCAGGCCATTCCTCAGAGCATGGCATGCTGCATGCCGAGCCAACAAGCCGCTGACAATCTACGTGCCGCGAGGCACGTTCCTTCTTAGCCAGGCTGAATTCCTGGGGCCGTGCAACAACAAAGGCATCAAGTTCTTGATTGATGGCACCATCATCGCACCTCGTGGTTACAGTTCAAGCGTGTTTTGGATCAGGTTTAAGAATGTTGATGGTCTTTCAATCTATGGTGGGACGCTCGATGGGCGAGGGCAGTCTCTCTGGGCCTGCAAGTTGGCCGGCCGCAGCTGCCCAGACGGCGCCACGGTAAGCAAATTAAGTTTTCAACTTTCAAGCTAGTCCAATGCATATAAATACAGCAATATATATCGATGGTAGTCAGCAACAAGTAATTATAGATCAAGAACATGAAAGAAATGGAGTGATGCAACAAGAAGCAAAGTTTGATCCTCTAGAAACTTTACTGTAAACTATAGATCATGGTTAAATTATTAGGAGTACGTCTTTTACTCAAAGCTAAGCTTTTCATTCAATCAAGTTGCCAACTTGCAAGAGTTAATTAATAGAAAAGAAACTTCTCTGCAAACTATGGATGATAATTCAATTGTTAAAGAGTGTTCATTTAGCTTCATATTAATTATAATTGCGAAGTCATCATGAAGACCTGCAGATTTTAGATCTAGCTTGCCATTGGTTTTGCTTGCAGTCTCTGTCGTTCAGCCGGTCCATGAACGTGCTCATCAGTGGCCTGACCTCGGTTAATAGCAAATTCTACCACCTATCAGTCTTCGGCAGCAGCAATGTGAGGATCCAACGTTTGAAGATCGCTGCCCCGGATGCCAGCCCCAACACTGATGGAATCCAGTTGCAGATGTCCACCGGCGTCACCATCTACGGGAGCACCATAGGGACCGGCGACGACTGCATCGCCATGAAAACCGGGACTACGAATGTCTGGATAGAGAAAGTCAGATGCGGCCCGGGACATGGCATCAGGTGAAGATCATGGCAAAATCTGATCCAAGTGCGATGATATATATAATTACTAACCTGCTGCTGATGAATTATATATGTGACTGCATTAATGCAGCATTGGAAGCTTAGGGGATGCACCCAACGAGGCCGGCGTCCAGAACGTAACGGTGAGGTCGGTGGTGTTCACTGGGACTCAAAATGGAGTCAGGATCAAGACATGGGCGAAGGCCAACACTGGGTTTGTGCAGGGGGTCACCTTCGTGAATGCCGTCATGGAGAACGTCCAGAATCCGATCATCATCGACCAGAACTACTGCCCCACCCAAAAGAACTGCCCGGCCCAGGTAATTAATTAACAAAGAACAACCTCCAATCACTACTCCTATATATACTGCGTAACGGCATGGGATGAATTAATCTTGATTCTAACTTAAAAGCTTCGGACTCGTTTGCAGAGCTCAGGGGTCAAGATCAGCAAGGTGTCATACACCAACATCCGGGGATCGTCGGCCACGCCGGTGGCGGTGAAATTTGACTGCAGTCCGAGCAACCCATGCTCTGAGATTGGTTTGAAGGACATAAAACTCAGTTATCAGAACAAGACGGCGCAGGCTTTCTGTAAGAATGCGAGGGGAACTGCTGCCGGTGTTATCAATCCACCAAGCTGCTTCTGATGCATGGATAAATTCTGGACTTGGTCTGGAGATTGGTAGAGGATGTTATGGACTCTCTCCAGCTGGCTGGCTTGTTTGAGAGAGAGCTGGCCAGATCCGGTGAGAACATGAGTCAAGCCTTCTTTATCTGCTGTAGCGTGAGGAGTGCACCAATCACTGGGCATTGTGTGGCATCATGTATTAGTTAACAGAATTACTTATATTTCATGAGAAAGATGTTGATTTTTCAACATTTTAATTGAGTCTGGTAAGATGAGAGCTTGAAAGACATGAATTTCTTTTAAAGCTGATGCCAATACAAAAAATAATTCAATTTAAGTTACAGTTATAAAGATGCACAGTCCCTTATAGTCAGTCTTGTATAAGGGAGCTGAATCATTTAACCTTGTAATATCTCCACATATACCGAATTAAGGCCCCATAAGGTTAGCCTACATTAATTTTTGTGAGTGACTCACAATATATCCTCGGATGGATTTAGTTTTTTTTTTTTTTTGGGACCATTTGGAGAGCAATTAATATTTAACTTTTATCCTTTATTCTCATATAAGTAAGATCTCATATAAGTAATAAAATCTTTTGTGAGTGTTACTGTTAAGTCTACCTCTCAGAACCTTGACGAAATTAGGGGGACTTCACTGAATTTTTTATATAAATGGGATGCAACTAGGTTGCTGCTCTTAATGAGATGTTAATTGAATTTATATGTTCATTTTCTGGCTAGCTAGGAACCAAAATAAATTTAATTGCTGATTTGCTGGCAAATTCTGCTTGTGGATTTGATTAATTGCAGGAGAAGTATCATCGAGTTGTCATATTTCATATTTATATCACCCAAATCATACTATTGTCATTGCAGATGATCTTCCTCATACAAAAGCAATATTAATTCCTCATATAAAAAGTTAATATTGTTATCAATCACAATACTTTCTTCATATTGATCTTACAACAATCCTAATTCTCCTTATTTTTTCCCGTTCTTTCCTTCTTTCATGCTAGCCATAGGAGAGTCAGTCATATCTCTTTCTAATTCCATCTCTTCTTTTTCTTTTTTAATGTAAGAACTTATGTGAGCATGTATTTAATTCCATATTTATTATGCATTGAGAAAACTTTTGGTTACTTAGCTCGAGTCATGGAATTCAAATTACACCTTCTAGTTATCTTATGTGTGTGTCTCTTTTCGAATATCTAGTTTGTAGTTCAAATTTTGCAGAATAGGAGACATTGCAACGTTGGATTTTATCTTTTTTTGGATCCTCAATAAACCAATCGTGATATATGTGGTGGTACCTGTAGTTTAAAAATTTGAAGACTACTGTAAATAAAAGGTTTTTGATGGTGCTTCATAGGGTTGGGTTGAAAGTTTATGTATCATTTGTGCAGGGGAAATGAAATGTTGGAGGGTTTTTCAGGGGTAGCACAGGAAGTTCGGGAAGGTCAAAGGTTTTGGGAGGAGTGAGGACGTATATTATTACAAAGAGAACAATGCCTTCTGAGTTCTGAGGCATTAATAATTAGTTGTGAATGGCTTGGGTTGGCTTGCATGGCTTTCCAAGTTCACATGCCAAATTGACCTGAAATTACTATTTTGTTTCCATACATGCTTCACAGGCACACTAATGAAAGTTCTTAATTTGTCTGCATTTTTATATTACTTTCTTTTTCTATGATCAAAACGGGAAAAGATAAATAATTTATTCCTCTATCATCTTCCTTTCCTTGATCACTCAAAAATCATCTTCATCAATGCATTACTGCTTCTTATAGTTCTGGTTATATCTTGAAGACTTGCTTGATCATCTCATAGAATATGATTGAAGACTACAAAACAATTTAAAGAGAAAGGCTTGCAATGATACTAGTTAGAAGAAACTTTGGTTCTCAACAGAAGTATTCATGGATGGAAGAAGAATTTTGTATTTGTTCAGCTGCTCTAATTTGTTGAATAAGGAGCTTGGAAAGCAGATTAGATCAAGCAGTCATTTGACCGCCATGACTTTTTCTTCAGCATCAGTAAAGGACACAAAGCATGCTAACAAACAATGAAAGCAATACTTCTATTTACATTAACAAAAGGAGCTGATCTTGATTATGCTGCCTCATGTTGATCTAGATAATGCAGTATATGAGACAGTAAACCATGACCTGAAACAATTCATACTTTGATTAGTCAATGAGTTTGCAGATTTTCTTAAATTTTGAGGAATACATCTATATTGTGTATTAGTTTTTGTTATTAGGCCAAATCATACAGCTAGAGATTGGTTTTTTGTTTAATTAATTGTCTTAAGAGCTTAGAATTTTAACAAAGATACTTTAGGAACTCACTATTAACGTAATATAGAAACAACAATGCTTTAGAAACTCAAAATTCAGGGAGAGTGGACCAAGACAGCTTAATTAGTGACCCTACCACTAGGTTAGGTTATTTTTTTCTTCGCGGAAGCGTACCCTAGTAGGTGTCACCGGCCTTAGCAACCTATGCTAAGTCAGCCTCACCAGTAGCGCGCATGCATATAGAACAATCACCCACTTGACAAACCAGCAATGCACAAGACATACACTACGACACAGCTGTCTACGGGAAAACTTTCCCAACCCCTTTTATTAAACACTTAATTAAAGAGGAATACAAGGCTTAGATTTACAATCCCTCACCTCGTCTCAAGCATACAAGTAAACACACACCTGCAGCCCGCGAACACCCCAGGGTAAACCCTCAGCAGGCGCTCTGATACCCTATTGTGACCCTACCACTAGGTTAGGTTATTTTTTTCTTCGCGGAAGCGTACCCTAGTAGGTGTCACCGGCCTTAGCAACCTATGCTAAGTCAGCCTCACCAGTAGCGCGCATGCATATAGAACAATCACCCACTTGACAAACCAGCAATGCACAAGACATACACTACGACACAGCTGTCTACGGGAAAACTTTCCCAACCCCTTTTATTAAACACTTAATTAAAGAGGGCATTGCTTTTAGAACAAGGGAGTGATCGTGTGACTCCATTATTTCCATCACTAATCCAGCAGCAGAGCCCATGTGCATGGGAATTGATTATACCCTTGTCAGCAAAGTATTTAATGATTAGCACGTATTTGTGATTATAATAAGATGTGTATCATGTAGTAAATATTGGCTAATCTGAGAAGGCATGCAATTTTTTAATCTTTATAACATTACGGTATTTGCATGATCCAACCAAAATGTTGCTTGAAAAAGTCATGATGCTTGATAAATTGGAAAGCAATGGATAACCACAATGTTCTTCACAAGTCAACTTGATAAAATGAAGCAAGATCTTGAACGGTACCTTTTCTTTTGTCAACTTGTTATATAAGTAGTCCACAACCATTGGGTGGAGTGAGGACCTTCATAGGTCAGTCTTCTTTCTTCCTAATTTTATTTTATTTTATTTTATTTTTATTTTTTGTTAGAAGGTCTGTCTTCCAAATTAGTTGATGTGATTATTTATGCATGATCTAACAAAAGAATCACTTTCAACAATGTTAGCTATTCTAATTTTGAGATGGGCACCTATCAAATATTAAGTTGTTATTGTTGAAATTGTTGGGTTGACACAAGACTTAGTAGGCATGGGCACTGGGCCGTGCCGTGCCAGGCATGGCCCAGGCCCATCGTGCCGAAAAAATTACCGTGCCGTGCTTGGCACGGCCCATTAACAAATGGGCCATGCCAAGCACGGCCCACTAAAAAAAATTCAAATTCGGCACGGCCCGTGACCCATCAAGAAATGGGCCACGGGCCGTGCCTGGCACGGCCCAGCAGGGCCGTTGCTGGGCCGTGCCATCCAGAACGGCCCTGCTGGGCCATTTTGTGGGCCGTGCCATGGCACGACTGGTGCCAGGAGTACACTGTGCGCCTAGGCACCAGCCAGCTTATCCAAGCCATGATCCTGATCGGGGATGATGGATCCGACGATTGCGATCGATCTGATTGAAGATGATCCGATGGTTGCGATCGATCCATGCCATAATCCTGATCGGCGATGATCGATCCGACGGTTGCGATCCATCCGATCGGCGATGATCCGATGGTTACGATCAATCCAAGTCATGATCCCGATCGGCGATGATCGATCGGACCGTTGCGATCAATTCGATCGGAGATGATCCGACGGTTGCGATCGATCCTAGCCATGATCCCGATCGGGGATGATCGATCCGACAGTTGCGATCCATCCAATCGGCGATGATCCGACGATTGCGATCGATCCAAGCCATGATCCCGATCGACGATGATCGATTGGATCATTGCGATCAATCCGATCGAAGACGATCCGACGGTTGTGATCGATCCAAGCCATGATCCCGATCAGGGATGATCGATCCGACGGTTGCGATATATCCCATCGGCGATGATCCGACGGTTGCGATCGATCCAAGCTATGATCCCGATCGGCGATGATCGATCGGACCATTGCGATCAATCCGATCGGAGACGATCCAACGGTTTCGATCGATCCAAGCCATGATCCCATTCGGTGATAATCGATCCGACGGTTGCGATCGATCCGATCGGAGATGGTCCGACAGTTGCAATCGATCCATGCCATGATCCTGATCAGCGATGATTGATTCGACGGTTGCGATCCATTCGATCGGCGATGATCCGACAGTTGCGATCAATCCAAGCCATGATCCCGATCGGCGATGATCGATCCAACGGTTGTGATCCATCCAATCGGAGATGATCCAACGGTTGCGATCGATCCAAGCCATGATCCTGATCGGCGATGATCAATCCAACAGCTATGATCCATCCGATCGAAGATGATCCGATGGTTGCGATCGATCCAAGCCATGATCCCGATCGACAATGATCGATCGGACTGTTGCGATCAATCCGATCGAAGACGATCCGATGTCTGCGATCGATCCAAGCCATGATCATGATCGGCGATGATCAATCCGACGGTTGCGATCCATCTGATCGGAGATGATCCGACGTCTGCGATTGATCCAAGCCATGATCCCAATCGGCGATGATCGATCCGACGGTTGCGATCCATCCGATCGAAGACGATCCGACGTCTGGATCGATCCAAGCCATGATCCCGATCGGCGATGATCAATCCGATGGTTGCGATCAATCCGATCGGAGACGATCCAACGGTTGCGATCGATCCAAGCCATGATCCCGATCGGCGATGATCAATCCAACAGTTGCAATCCATCCGATCGGAGATGATCCGATGGTTGCGATCGATTTAAGCCATGATCCTGATCGGCAATGATCGATCGAACTGTTGCGATCAATCCGATCGAAGACGATTCGACGGTTGCGATCGATCCAAGTCATGATCTCGATCGATGATGATCGATCAGATCGTTGCGATCAATCCGATCGAAGATGATCCGACAGTTGCGATCGATCCAATCCATGATCCCAATCAAGGATGATCGATCCGACGGTTGCGATCGATCCGATCGGAAACAATCCGACGGTTGTGATCGATCCATGCCATGATCCTGATCGGCGATGATCGATCCGACGGTTGCGATCCATTCGATCGGCGACGATCCGACGGTTACGATCGATCCAAGCCATGATCCTGATCGGCGATGATCGATCCGACGGTTGCGATCAATCCATGCCATGATCCTGATCTGCTATTATCGATCGAACGGTTGCAATCTATCCAATCGGAGATGATCTGACAATTGCGATCGATCCAAGCTATGATCCCGATCGGCGATGATCGATCAGACCATTGTGATCAATCCGATTGGAGACGATCCGACGTCTTCAATCGATCCAAGCCATGATCCCGATCGGCGATAATCGATCCGACGGTTGTGATCGATCCAAGCCATGATCCCGATCGGCGATGATCGATCCGATAATTGCGATCAATCCAAGCCATGATCCCGATTGGTGATGATCGATCGAACCGTTGCGATCGATCCGATCGGAGACGATCCGACGGTTGCGATCGATCCAAGCCATGATCCCAATCGGGGATGATCGATCCAATGGTTATGATCTATCCCATCGGAGACGATCCGACAGTTGCGATCGATCCAAGCCATGATCCTGATCGGTGATGATCGATCCGACGGTTGCGATCCATCCGATCGGCGATGATCCGATGGTTGCGATCTTTCTATTTTTTCTTCTTACTTATTGTATTATGTTCTAGAGGTCAGGCCTAGCCCCCCTCCCTTCTGTACCATTTTAATTTTAAATTAATAAACTGGTAGGGGTCTATGTCAAACCCCCCCACCATTATGGTGGCTTTATATTAATAAAATTTTTTTATTCCTAATAATTTTTAATTTATCAAAAAAATTATATTTTTTATAATTTTTTTTATTTGAGCTGTGCACGGGCCAGGGGCCCTTAGGTGGGCCGTGCCGGCACGGCACGACAGGCCGGCCCAAGCCCGTCATGGGCCGTATCGTGCTGGGCCAACAGAAAAAATTTTCTGGGCCCGGCACGGCCCGGTACTGTAGCAGTGCCGGGCCATGCCTGGCACAGCCCATCAGGGCCTGGGCCGTGCCGTGCCATGGGCGGCACGGCCCAGTGCCCACCTCTAAGACTTAGTCAACTACATTAATATCATATACATAAACACAGATGTTTTGTAGCAGAATACTTGAATAATCTAAAAAGGAAGATGAAAAATTGTATAGAAAGATAAAGACTTGGAAGGTGAAGAGTTACATGAAGAGATGATCATTACATGAGAGGATGAAAATTTACTTAGAAAGATGAAGAGTTACAAAAAAAAAGGGAAAATGCATGAAATACAAAAATACAGTATCTTAAAATTTTGGATATACCATAAAGAGCTCTAGAAATTAATTTATTAATAAGGTCAAAAAGACTAAAATATACCTAGAACCCTCTCTAAGGTCTATATATATTCATCAGAGATTCAACTTGTGCAAGCAGTTAAAAAGTGAGCTAATAATTGAGTGTAATAATACTTTAAATAAGTGTGAAGCCTAGTTTGATCAGGCTTAGTTGGATCAACCAGTGCATTAGTAAAGTAGGAAAATTTGCCTCATGTGAGGTGTAAATAGGGTGACCCTATCCTAGTGCTGCAAAGTAATGTCAATTAACAGGGTTGTTGTCTAATCCATGGTTCTATTTGCCTATCATGGTAGGTAGGCTATTTTGGGATACTGGACTCACTTTTTTAACAATCATTATAACCAAGTGAAAGGTCAAGTAGCACTATCTTTTTTCTCCTCCTTCCTCCTTCCTTGCTAGCAAGGATGGAACCCTCCCTCCCTAGATCTCTCTCTATCCTCATCTCTCTGCCATTCTCTTTCTCCTCTGGTCTCTCTCACCATGCATAATAGTTGAACAAGTGATGGCATGAGGCTACCCACCTTTTCTCTCCTACTCTCTCTCTTTCCTTCTCTTCTTTTCCTTTCCCTTCATCTCTCCTATGGTCAATCAAGCCACCAAGAATGGGGCAGCATAGTGATGTCCCTTGTTTCAATCAAGTGCCTAGCCCCTTCCACCACACGAACAATCCTCTCTCCCTCTCTCTCTCACCCCTTGCTCTTTTCCTCTCTCTTTCCCTCTGTCATTCTCCTTCTTCTCTTTATGTATGGTTGGAGCACCAAAATAGGGCATCATGGCATAACCTTTATTTCTACAAAGAATCAATCTCGTCATCGCCCCCCTTCTCTCTCATCCTCTTTTTCTTTCTCTCCCACTTCTCCTTTCTCTCTCCCCTCTTGCAATGCCAATTAGATGCGACAGGGGTAGGGGACAAATGTCCCCTATCTCAGTACCCAATCTATGTCAATTAGATCATTTGCTTCTATTATCTAGATGCAGTAATTGACGATATCAAAAGCCTAGAATGTGCTAATCAATGGCATAAAAATTCATAATAGTTAATAGGTGCAGATATTAATCTTCGACAACACGGGCTGAAGATCAAAAGTGCAATGATCATTGGCCTAGATGATAGCCCCAACACCGATGGAATCCACATCCAGTGTCGAGTGTAACGCTCCAAGCTCATCTACTAGCCTGATTAACTTCATTAGTGGGCCTCGAAACTACATGACCCAAATACTTGAGTGAAAGTTAATAGGTAGCAAGTGAACTTGAGTTATAAACATATCATGCATTTCTTTCCCATCCAATGTAAGACTAAACCTGGTATCATAACTTTCCACCTTATAATATGGGTATCACAATCTTTCTACCTTATAATGAGACATCCTCATCGCATGCCACAAGTTAACCAGAATCTACCTTCAAGCCGAATCGTTGGTGCTGCAAGGGTGGCTCCACGCTAAGGCAAGACTCCATCATCCCATAGGTAGTCCTTTTCTCATGCCCACCAACTTTTGCATACTTGGATCAACTCTGATAACATTTGTAACGCTCCAAGCCCATCTGCCACCAGCACTAATGCACCGAATAGATTATGATACCTGCATTATAAGGTAATGAGATTGTGATACCCAAGTTTAATCCCATATTGGATGAGAAAGAAATATGTTATGTGCTTATAACTTAAGTCCATTTGCTACTCGTTAACTTCTACTCGAATTTTTGGGCCATAGGGTTTCAATCCGCTAATGAGGTTAATGGGTTGGCTAGTGGGCTTAGGGTGTTACATCGAATAATGTAATGGAAACAGATGATGACCGCATCTCCATGGGAGTTGGGGCTACCCACGTTTGGATCAAGAATGTTGACTACGGCCCAGGCCACAGCATCAGTCGAGGATCACCGTAGCAATTGGTTATGATTGAACACCACAATTTTTTTTACAAATTTGCTGATGAATTGTATTGTGAACCATAAAGCATTCGTGAATGATGTCACCTTCGAGAATATCACCATGAACGACGTCGATAATCCGATCATCATCAACCAGAACTATTATCCTGGAAAAAAAAGATTGCCCATTATAGGTAACAAAAAGCTAGCACATATTCATCATTATATTTATATTTTTCATGGCATTTAGTTGAAATGCTTGTAATTGTGAAGGACATTTTGTTATAAATGCTACTTGTATATTCATTTTTCATGACATTATTTTATTGGTATTTAAAAAAATTAAGAAATGATATCTTAAATGCTAAATTAATTATCAAAAATCATAGAATTTATGGCATTATTTTAGTGTCATTTTTTTGAAATATTACAATGACATTTTTTTCATATGTATGATGAGTTATGAAAAGCCATGGGAACTATGATGTTAGTTTAGTGATATTTTTTACAAAATGTTAAAAAAATGCTTTGTCTAAAATTTATGATGAATTATTGGTTATTAACTTGTAACTTATCATATTTTCCTACCCACTAGTTAGGTTTCTCAAGTATTATTGATCTAACTAGAGTTATATTTAAAATATATTAAAAACTATAAATTATTTGAAGTTATATATTAAACATCATTTTTACCCTTATTGTGATATAAATAATTTTTTTTAAAGAACCTGTAAGAAAATAATTAATATGTACAAATATAGAAATATTCTAAAGTTTTCAATATTTTTAAATATTTTAAATAAAATGGTTTCAAAAGTATCATAAAGAATAAAATGAAATTGTTTGTTTCTTATTTTTTAACAAAAAAAAAGAATTATATTTTTATGAAAAATAATTATTAAAATATGAAATATTGCAACACTGAGTAGATTCTTATGTAAAATATGACGGTGCTATAAAAGTAGAATGGTTTTAATTAAATAAAGATAGGAGTTTGATTATCATGCAATACATAAAATTTAAATGAACATAAAAGAAAAAAAGATTGATAGTACTATGGTAGCAGACAAGATTATTTTAAATAAAAGGATATGAAATGATTCTCACATGGTAAGAAAAAAAAAATTTTTCTTTTTTTTACATGATGCTCATAACAAATGCGGGCAATTAATTATAAAATTTATCAGTATTTCTTAAAAATATTGGTAACTAATTGCTGGCAATAAGTTAAATCAGTATATAAAAAATATCATAAATTGTTGATAAAAATATTTATAGCATTTTTTCAAGCTATTAGCACATTAATTATAATTGCTGCTAATAGTTTTTTTTTTTGTTGCAGAGGTTATACCAAAGTTGTGACGAGATGGTCTACTGTAACACAAGTTACTTATAGATGATCATCTGTACATGATTGCAGAACTCGGGAATCAAGGTCAGCTAAGTATAGTATTGTGATGTTGGTGTGTCATTAGAGACTCCAGTGGCGATGAAATTTGAGTGTAGTTCGAGCAATCCATGCACGGGTTAGCATGGCGGATGTATCGGGATATCAAGGCAAAAGCTTCCTATTATTTGTTCATTGTGTGGATAGGGGCAGAGATTATTGATCGCGTCATCTTCATCTACTTTAGAGCGAGATGAATCTGACAGATGATTGACAACTACTTTAAAGAGAATGATATGAGTCTTTGGCGATCCCTTTTCCTGAACGATCTCCGAAAGGGGATAACCAACAGAAGGTCGCCTTGTGGGTTGTTACTGGTTATCACAGAATCAGCTTATTTTTACTATTGATATCATCTCTTCCTATAGGACAGTGCGGAATGCGATATCATTATCTTCTGAATTTGCACTTCATAGCTATGCTTCAAATTCTGACAGCTCTGGCCACTGGGGTTCTCCTGCTGCTTCGGCAGCGAACTGGCATATGGTTTCATCTCTTGGGAGCCCCTTTAGGGTATGTCAAAATCAATTTTGATGAGAGTGTTCGGGGAAGACTAACTAGTTTTGCATTTGTTATCCGAGAAATTGATGGAGTTTTATTGGTGATAGGAGGGCTTAGTCTCCTCGACTCATCTGTCCCTTTGGTTGAGCTTTACACAACTTGGGCTGGCGTTTCTTACGCTATTTGGATACTTCATGCTCATAGTCTTCTCATTGAAGGGGACTCTCTTACTATCATCTGATGGTTTCGGAAGAAGTGTTGCAATCAAGTCCTTACCAACCCATTGCTCCATGATATCTGGACTACCCTTTGAGATGTCCAAAGAGTTCAGATCTATCATATTTATCGAAAAGCCAATTCTACTGCGGATTAGGTGGCGGTCTCAGTGGCTCATCATACTGGCTTTTGAACTTAGAACCAGAAAGACCCTTATCCTTTTATTTTTAAATAAATATTATTTTCTGATCTATCTAGATTGACTCGCACTACACTAGTGTAATCACCCACTTGTACCAAACAAAAAAAAGGCTTCCTGTTGAGCCAATGGGTTGCCTCAAAGGCGCCAACTTATTAACCTTCAGCTTGAAACGGGAGAGTTTGCCTTGGTTAAAAATAAAAAAAGATGATTAAATTTTATATTTAATTATATTTAAATATAATTAAGTGTGTATATATATAAATAAAGTCTTTTTTAATTTTTTAAAAACTATGTTCATATTTTTTTATTTATTCAAATGTGGCTTTATTGTTAGCAAAACAAGATGATGGCACTTGAAATGTTTTAAAAAGGATTCAGCTCAGGTACACTTTTAAAATTTTTTTGAGGATCTATCTGTCTCAAAATAGGGCTAATAGTTGTCTTTATACAAAAGTATAGGAGTAGATCTATAGTGGTTTCAAGCTAATTAGCTACTCTTGTGAGATTACAGATAGCAACTAGTCCATAGAAAATCACCAAAAGAAACCAATAGATGAAGGGATTTTAAAGAGAAGTTTGGTGGAAACTAACTCTCCTATTCCTCCTCATTAGAAGACTCTTGGAATCTATGAAGGCCGTCACATTCTTCTTCTTCTCTAAATATCGTTGAACTCTATCCTGACTCAACTTGCTTGAGTTGACTCGACAAAACTTATTGAGTTGACTCATGGTAAGTTTTAATTTTTTTTCTTTTTTGGGTTTGGGCTAGACAAGTTGACTAGGCCCTACACAATAAGAGGTTGGCCTAAAGGGACAGATCTCGCATTCTCTTCTAATGAAAACAATTTCATTCTCAAAATTATCATACTTGAGTCTTTGAATATTTATTCATACTTTGTCTACATCTCATCTTTGAGTTTTATGTCCAAAGTTGAGATTAACTTTGGTAAAAGATACCTTCAACCATCCACAATACTAATTTAGGCAATTTACTATATATAGTAGGTTACGCAAGTTCTTCACAAAGTTTACATCAAACCCTTATTGAATGCTCTTCATTGAATGCTATTCATTTTTCTAAGATACTCCAACATCCTATCCTTTAGATAGGAATACCATATTTTTTTGTAAATATCTTCTACTATCTTTTGTTTATTTGTTCTTTCGTAGAAACCATAACCAATCCTAATCTATTCTCAATTAAAAGTAAAAGAACTCTAAAGGATGGGATGCTTTTCAAGGTTTAAAACCTTTTTTCTTTATGAATCAAACTCATTATCATTGTGACCTTAATTCTTTGACATAGATAGATTGGTGATAGATAGATAGATAGACAGATAGGTGGTGTTTGTTGAGGAAATAATGACTTTGTGATTAGAAGAAACATAAGATATTCTTGTCAAAATAGTTTAGGTCTGAGTTCAAATAATAAGCCAGTGGCTTATGAGTCCTAAACTCAAAATCTCTAAATTTTTTTGAACATAGCAATGGTAAAGGATCATAATGATGAAAATCATACTGCCACATCCAGATTAGATCAAGAATCAACAACCTTTCATCTCATCAATCAATCCAAACCTCCTTTATAGGGGTACAATTTGGTATTCATCATTTGCAAACACCATTAATGATTTTCCAACCCTAAATGTTAACCTACACTTCCAAATATTTAAAAGAGTTGGAATGGAATCCAAGCAAAATATTTAAAATTCTGTGTCATTACCTTGTCTTCAGCACAAATCCATCAAGATTAATTATTGAACCAATTATCATATTTGAAATCATTAAATAAATATTTTAAAATTAATTTTTTCTACTCAAAATTAAATCAGGCTGATTGTTGTAATATTAATGATAAAGAACCCTTGATCAACCCATAAACCTCAATTATGAATATTAAATTTGTATACACTCAACATCCACTTATAAGTATATGTGAGTTTTTTTTTTGTCCAATCTAAAAGATGGTAACTTAAAGTATCATAAGCTCGATCAAAATGTGTGCTATACATCCTTACAAAATTAATTTCACCAATGAAGAAATATTTAAATTTGCAAAACTCTAAACCTTTTTATTTATACTTATTTCTTTTAAAAGATTTATAAAATCATTAAATTATCTAGAATTAAGAATACCAATCAACTTCAACCTTAAAACCTAGCAGTATTATTTAGCCATGAAAATTATCCACAATTCTATCCTCATTAGTAATAGTCTTTTCGTATCTTCTGAAAACTCTTATCACCTTAAGATAAACTAGATCTCTATTATCGTTCTAAAGTCTAAATTTGTCTCGATTTTAATGCTAAAGATATCCTCAAACAAACTTTTTTAGTAATTTATTTTCTTTCCTTCTTCCTCAATGAAGACATCCCAACTCTTTGACCCAAGCCAATTTCCAAATATTATGCATAAATGAAGACATCCCAACTCTTTGATCTTAGCAAATTTTTAAATATTATGCATAACTTCTTGCTTCTACATCCTATGTTTCTTCTAATTATGAATCATAAATTTGCAACAAAAATAATTATCAGCATATATGAAAGCCATTATATGAGGGCTAGCCCAACATTGTTACATGAGGTTCCATTCTTTGAGCTAACTCAATTTAAGGAAAAAGCCCAAATTTATAGCACGAGCTATGAACTTAGAAAAAAGATATGTTCTTTAGGATAGGGATTCGTCCATTTGATTGATCTAGAGCTTGTTAGGCTCACTTGGAATAAAACTGAGAAAGGTTACAACCTCAACCAAGATGGTACAGACTTTTGATTAAAGAACTGGGATCTTATTAACTACTGATCGATCTCAAACTTCAACTCCTGATTAGATTAGGAGAGGAGATAATGCTTCTTTATAAAAAGGCCTCTTGCACCACCACCATTATCATTTTCTCTAATGACTTTCCCTAATTCTTCCTAATCCTCTAGTTGGGTGCAACCCACCACCTAAATGACTTCCCACCAATCCTGATCATTGATCGTTTGTTATAAGCAAGCTGAAGTAACTCTCTCTCTATGTTCTTTCATCACAAGAGTATCATCATTCCTTCATTATGCTGCTCCCCTTCCGCCATCAAATGACTAAGTGAGGACAGATGGCTTCCAATTTCTTGGGTTTCTTTCTTTGTTGCTCATTTAGCTAGCCCCATCATTGTCGATCGTCTAACACTATTGGCTATCAGCTATCCACTATGGAAGAGATCTAGTCTCTTGAATTTTTGTAATTCATGTAGAGAGAGAAATGAATGGGGGGATAGATTTTCATTGCTCTATCTTGATTTTCATGGCTCATGGTCAGGTTTTCCCATTGGCGAGTTCCCCCTCTCTATTACTCATGAGGGACTTTCAACCATCATTCATCGAGTGGGCATTGAGGTAGGAATTTTACAATATTTTCTTTTAATTTTTTTCCTTATAAATGCAATGTTTTTACATTATTTTCTTTTGATTTATCCCTTGTTTCTTAGTTTCTTGAGAGGTTGAATTAGTATTGTAATACTTGAAAATAGTTCTACATTGAGAGATTAAACTGTTGCCATGATACCTCAAATAGTTTTCCTTAAGATGAAATATAAAAATTTAAAAGGCTTATAACTCAAGTTCACTTGTTATTAATTAACTTGCACTTCAATTATTAAGCTCATATACTTTTGGTATGCTAACATATTAATTGGACCAGCAAATGGGTTTGAGACATTAAATAATAATATTAGAGCTGACTCAGATACGCGAAAGTTGATAGGCATGAGAAAGGACTATCCATGAGATGATGAAAAAGTTTTATCATAACATTGAGCCATTCTTGTAGGACTAAAAATTATAATTCAAGTTCACCTGCTACCAATTAATTTGCACTCGAGTTTTTTAGATCACATGAATTCTATCTGCTAACAAATTAATTGGCAATCTTTAGTTAACGATAGCCTTTGCAATGGACTCATTTTCATTGCTCTTGTCATGGACTCCCTTATAACCATCTCTTTTCTCTCTCCCTTCCTTTGTTATATATCCTCTTTTCTCTCTACTTTCCATGAGTTCTCTCCCTCTAAACTCAATACTCAATTTAGATACCCCTTCAGACATAATGACAAGTTCAGAGAAGATGCTGAGAGGATATCTTGGCCCCAAATATTGGTTGGGAGATATTAAGGAGATATTGATGGTTATAAAAATGCAGTCCCTTGGTTTTTTTAAATTATTATTATTTTCATGTTCATAGGGAATTAAAAGAGACAAACAACAATTAACATAAATTAAACAAAAACTACTCCACCATCACAAAAACATTAAACTCCCACAAATAAAACTACCCACTTATGCTGAACGGCTCCAATTTTGGTCAGTCATTTTCTTAGGCTATGTTTGAAATAGGAAATAAGAGGAGATATCCAGAAAATATCTCCTCTTATTCTCAAAAGTCGTAACTATGAAGAAGAGCTGGGAATAAAGTTAACTAGAGGGATAAAAAATTTGATATGAGTAAAAAAAAGTTACCATATGGATTTACCTTTTTGCATTTGATATGATCAACGGGATAGTCAGGAAATATCCCTAGGGATAGCCAAAAAATAAACTCTATCCTATACACTTATCCAGGGATAGTATTTTTTCTATCAAACACTATCTTAGTTACCATTAATATTAAAAGCAACTTGAAATCTAGTTTTACGGGGGAGCAAGATGAAAGTTTTGCTCCCAAACATATAGTGTTGTGCATGGGAGATGGATTGGAACATCTCCACGTATATTAAGTTTCCATAAAGTTAGTCAATACCAGTTCTCACGAGTGGCTCTAAAGGTATCGCTATATCCTCATATGAATGTAATTTTTTTTGGTCTCTTTTTGGAAAGTAATTAATATTTAATTTTCATTTGCCCATTCTCATTCACATAAAAATTCTTTTGTAACTGTTAAGTCTACCTTTCAGAACCTTAACAAAATCAATGGAACCTTACTGAATTTTTTTATAAATGAGATGCAACTACGTTGCTACTCTTAATGAAATGTTAATGAAATATATATATATATATATATATATATATATATCTTCTAGCTAGGAACCAGTATAAATTTAATGGCTGATTTGCTAAGCAAATTCTGATAAATTGCAGGAAAGTGATCGTCAAGTTAAATTGGATCATATTTAATGTTTATATTAATAACCCAAATCATGCTACAAAAGCAATGCGATATTAATTCTTAGTATTAAAAACCAAATTCCTTATCAACTGCGATGCTTCTTACACGATGTCATAAGATACTCACTGTGGGGGCTCTATGATCTCCACAGGTTCAATAAATATATCTTCTTACCATGAACCTAATTTAGATTAAAAAAATATATACAGAAAATATCTTAAAAATTTGGATGACTATGAAGATCGATAAAATTCCCTTTATATGGTCAAAAAGGCTTAAAAGATCTGTGGGTCTCTGCTTTAACATTTGTACTAGGTAAGATAATATCAAAATTTTAATTCTTATTCTTATCCCCACTCTGTCTCTATAATTTTTTTTTTTTTCATCTTCATTCTCTTTCGTATAGGGGATGATAAATATCCATTCAATCTCATTCCAATGATATATATAATTTTTAATAAATTAATAATATAGTTAAAATTTTTCTTATTAAATATATCAATAAATTTAATATTTATATCTTAAATTTATAGTTATTACTTAAATAATTAAATGTATATGTAAAAATATAAATAAATCATGGTACTTAAGTAATGACCAATAAAGTAGAGATGGAGCAAGATGAAGATATGCTTATTCTTGATTCATTCCATTTTTGAAATAAAAATAATATTCATCTCAATTATCATTCTTCAGAATAAATCTTTACTTATAGAATAAAATTATAATTTTAAATCCATATATATTCATGAAAAATTTATCTTGCGCAAGCACTTCAAAACATAGTTGTTAGAATCGGACCGAACTGACAGATTGGACCGATTAAACCGGGATCCGGAGGCCAAACCGGTCTGGTTATAGCATAAAACCGGATGTGTAAGTGACCTAAAATAATCGGGTCAACTCATCCAGTTCATCCATGAACCGATCAACCCAACCTGAATCGGATGAGATTATGGGTTTTATTATCATGTTAATCTTAATTTTTTTATTAAAAATTAATTTTTATAAATATAAATATATTTTTATATTAAAATAATTGATCGATGATTCAACCAGTGATCCAGCGGTTGAACCAATGATTTGGTAATACGAGCCTTGACCGGATCAATGTTCGGACCGGGCTAACAACTATGCCCCAAAAATTGAGCTAACAATCAAGTACAATATTTTTTTTCTTAAAAACTCTCTAGCAATCTCCACTTATTAAAATGAAAGCCAAGTATCCGTTACCTGCATTGCTATTTGATGGGGCCAGTTGACCCCATGAGAAACAAAATTTTTGGATGGCCCCAAAGGCCCGGACTCAAACTCCAGCGTCGGCCTCCAGCATCGGCTTCCAGCGCTAGCCAAAGGCCGACGGACTCAGCGTCGGCTTCCAGCGCTGGCCAAAGGCCGACAGGCTCCAGCGCCAGCCCGTGAGACCGGCACATCAAAGGCCGACGCCCGCCAAAGGCCGGCCTCTCCAAGCTAGCCGGCCCCGGCACATTCCTGGCCGGCCATGGCCTCTCCAAGCTGGCCGGCCTCAGCACATTGCTGGCCGGCCACGGCGTCTCCAAGTCGGCCGGCCCCGGCACATTGCAGGCCGGCCATGGCCTCTCCAAGCTAGCCGGCCCCGGCGTCTCCACGCCAGGCAGCCCCTACTTCTCAAAGCAACTCAGCCCCGGCGTCTCCAGTCCAACCGAGTCGGCCAAGGCCATCCCAGGCCGGCCCGACTCGGCCCCAACGACTCCTGTCCAGCCAAGTCGGCCAAGGCCATCCCAGGCCGGCTGACTCGGTCCCGGTGACTCCTGTCCAGCCGAGTCAGCCAAGGCCATCCCCTGCCGGCCCGACTCGGCCCCGGCGTCTCCTGTCCAGTCGAGTCGGCCAAGGCCATCCCCGGCCGACCCGACTCAGCCCCGCGTTCCCTGTCCCGCCGAGTCGGCCAAGGCCATCCCAGGCTGGCCCGACTCGGCCACGGCGTCTCCAGCTCCGCTGAGTCGGCCAAGGCCATCCCAGGCCGGCCCGACTCGGCCTCGGCGTCCCCTGTCCCACCGAGTCGGCCAAGGCCGTCCCAGGCCGGCCCGACTCGGTCCCGACGACTCCTGCTCCGCTGAGTCGGCCCAAGCCATCCCAGGCCGGCCCGACTCGGCCCCGGCATCCCCTGTCCCGCCGAGTCGGCCAAGGCCGTCCCAGGCCGGCCCGACTTGGCCCCGACGACTCCTGTCCCGCCGAGTCGGCCAAGGCCATCCCCGGCCGGCCCGACTCAGCCCCGGCGTTCCCTATCCCGCCGAGTCGGCCAAGGCCATCCCAGGCCGGCCCGACTCGGCCCCGGCGTCTCCAGCTCCACTGAGTCGGCCAAGGCCATCCCAGGCCGGCCCGACTCAGCCCCCGGCGTCTCCAGTCCTGCCGAGTCGGCCAAGGCCATCTCAGGCCGGCCCGACTTGGCCCCGGCGTCTCCAGCTCCGCTGAGTCGGCCAAGGCCATTCCAGGCCGGCCCGACTCGGCCCCCGGCGTCTCCAGTCCCGCCGAGTCAGCCAAGGCCATTCCAGGCCGGCCCGACTCGGCCCTGGCATCTCCAGTCCCGTCGGGTCGGCCAAGGCCATCCCAGGCCGGCCCAACTCGGCCTCGGCATCTCCAGTCCCGCCGAGTCGGCCAAGGCCATCCCAGGCCGGCCCGATTCGGCCCCGGCGTCTCCAGTCCCGCCGATTCGGCCCCACCCCGGCACTGTCTTGCCGGCGAGATAGGCCCCAGCCATCTCAGGTCGACCCAGCTCGGCCCCGACTAGATGGGACCCCCGGTTCCCGCCAAATCAGCCCCAGTGATTTAAAAATCCGTTCCTCTGACGCGCGCCACCCGATAGCGCCCGACGCGCGCCGCCCGACAGCGCCCGATGCGCGCCGCCCGACAGCGCCAACATGCGCCGCCTGATAGCGCCAGATCCGACAATCCAACGGCCCCGTCGGCTGATGGGATGCAGACCCACGTGATCGCGCCAGCGTCACCCCCTATAAAAGGGTAAACTACGTCGGGAATCAGGTAAGGCATTATAACGCACATTTTACACACTCGATGCCCTAACTCTCAAAGGAACTACCTGATCCTTCTGAGACCTCTCCCTCCTCAAGAGCTCTCTCGAGCTCCTTCTCTGCTGTGACCTCTGTCACTAACTTGGGCGTCGGAGGGTCCCACCGGAGAACCCTCTCTGGTCTTGGGACTTCTTTGCAGGCGATCCGGTGAAGAAGAAGAGCCTCCGTTCCCGACGTCCAGGAGGGGTGATCGAGCGTCATCAGATTGGCGTGCCAGGTAGGGGGGGCGCTAAGAAAAAGTAGCGAACGATCTCCCGGAGCTACATCTGTCGTCCCTTCTTTTCTCCCAGAAGCCATGGTGGTGACGCGAGCTCGGGATGCCTCTATCAGCTGTCCGGCTGGGCTCATCCCGCCAGCTGGACAGCAGGAGGCCAATCCCCCTGCTACCAGCCTTCCTGTTGCCAGCCCGCCGCCGGACGCCGCTGTCCAAACGGCAGAGCAGCTGGCAACCCTCTCCCAGCAAGTTCGGAACCTCACTGCCATGGTCCACGGACTCCAGCAGCAGCAGTCCGTGGCCACCCAGCACCAGACTGCTCCTCCCGCCAGCCAGATGTCGGCGAGGGGAGGCTCTCACCGCCGTGGGACCGGCCAACGTCAAGCTTCCCCCAGGAAGCCTCGCCGCGAGCCCTCCAAGCGGCCACGGTCCCCTGGCCACGGCCCCAGCGAGCTTCCTCCCAGGCCGCACCATCACGAGGAACCCAAGCGGAAGTCCCGACTCCCGTCTCCATCTTCTGCTTCCTCTTCTTCTTCTTCCTCCGAGCCATCCCGGAGGGCTCCGACGATCAACCGCCAGGCGGAGGAACACCTGGAGGAGTACAACCGGCGCCTCGACGAGCTCACCAGGAAGATAAACCACCAGCCGGAGGAAGAGTTTGACACTCGTCCTCCTTACACCCACCGCATCCTGGAGGAACCGGTTCCCTCCAGGTTCCGCTTCCCCCAGGTGGACCCATACGACGGTACGACCGACCCTCTCGACCACCTCGAGAGCTACAAGGCCATGATGCAAGTCCAGGGCGCCTCAGACGCCCTTCTCTGCAAGGCCTTCCCTGCGACCCTGCGGAAGGCCGCCCGTGCGTGGCATTCATGCCTATCCCCCCACAGCATAGACTCCTTCCGGAGCTGAAGAGGGCATTCCTGGCCCACTTTGACGCCTGCCGCCAGATCCCAAGGGTGGCGGACAGCCTCTTCTCCGTCCGCCAGAAGGAAGGAGAGTCCCTGCGGGACTTTGTGTCCCGGTTCAAAACCACCGCCCTCGAGGTCTACCACCTCGATGATGCGGTGGCCACTCTGGCGCTGAAGCGGGGGCTTCTTCCGTCCCGCTTCACCTTCTCCCTGGACAAGAAGCCCCCGAGCTCCTACTCTGACCTCCTCCTCCGGGCCCAGAAGTACATCCGGGCAGATGAAGCCGACCTCACCCGCCGGGAGTCTTCGAAGGGCTCCGGCCACAAATCCGCTCGCCCTGAGCCGAGCGGGCCTCCTCGCCATCGCCGATCCGACCCCCCTCGCCAGTCCGACGATCGGCGCCGGAGCCCTGTCCCCGACGAGGGTAAGCTCACCCCTCTCCTTGCCCCTCGATCCCACATCCTGATGGAGATCGAGGGTGAGCCCTACCTTCAACGTCCTCCCCCGATGAAGAAGGATGTGTCCCGCGACAGAAGCCGCTACTGTCGATTCCACCGGGACTACGGCCACGACACCGACAACTGCTACAGTTTGAAACGGGCTATCGAAGAGCTCATCCAACGGGGCTACCTCGGCAAGTATGTCTAGAAGACGCCACAGTCGCTGCCGGCCATCATGGGGCCTCCACCAGCTCAAGCCGCCGTCGACAACACTCCCACGGAGCGGACCGTCGGGATGCTGTCCCGGGGGTCAGCCTCTGCGTCCAAGCGGCCGAGGGGGGAGGATGCTCTGAATAATGTAATGCCCTGGGGGAGACTGCTGTAATGGAAAATGTGAACAGTGAAGGCGTAGTCGTCGCTATGACGATCGCCAAACACCCTGTAAAAAGGATTTTAGTTGATAGTGGCAGCTCAGCTGACATCCTTACTTACGACGCCTTTGTTCGAATGGGTTTATCTGTTGACTCCCTTCAGCCCGTGGACCCCACTAGTTGGATTCACTGGAGATTCTGTGAGGGTCGAGGGCAAAATATCCTTGCCCGTGACGGCCGGAACCCCGCCATGCCAAAGCACCGTGATCATGAAATTCCTGGTTGTGAGGGTCCCTTTGGCATACAACGCCATTCTTGGGCGTCCCGGCCTGAATCTTTTGGATGCGGTTATCTCCACCCGACGTCTATTGGTGCAGTTCCCCACCAGCGAGGGAGTTGAGAAATGCGTGGGGAGATAAGCCCGGTCTTACCTTGCTACCATGCGGCGTCGAGCCCTCTGGAGGCCGACCCGGCCCTGGAGGCATCTGACCCTAGAGATTCCGCCAAATGAGGGGAGCCCGCCGAGCACCTCCTGACTTTCCCTCTCAACGATGACCCAGCAAGGACCGTCCGTGTGGGCGGACTCCTTCCCTTGGAGGACCGGGAGCGCCTCTTAGCTTTCCTGCAGGCTAACTCGAACGTATTCGCCTGGTCAGCGTCCGACATGTCCGGTATTTCTCCGGAAGTCATCACCCACAAACTTAACATCGACCCACGCCACCGTCCAATCCGTCAAAAGAAGAGGAGCTTTGCCCCCGACCGACAAAGGTCGATTGATGAAGAAGTCCACAAGCTGATCAGCGCCGGCCACATCCGGGAGGCGCATTACCCAAGCTGACTGGCCAACGTGGTCATGGTGCGCAAGGCAAACGGGAGATGGAGGATATGCATAGACTTCACTGACCTCAACAAGGCGTGCCCAAAGGACAGCTTCCCCTTGCCAAGAATTGACCAGCTGGTCGATTCCATCTCTGGTCACGAGCTTCTCAGCTTTATAGACACCTTCTCCGGATACAACCAGATAAGGATGGACCCCAGCGACAAGGAGCACACCTCCTTCGTGACAGAGAAAGGCATTTACTGTTACAAGGTGATGCCTTTCGACCTCAAGAATGTGGGAGCAACCTATCAGCGGCTGATGAACAAGGTGTTCCATGACCAGCTCGGCCGGAACATGGAAGTCTATGTGGACGACATGCTGACGAAGAGCACCCGCGCCGCCGACCACATCTCTGACCTGGAAGAAACTTTTAACAACCTTCGTCGCTTCCAAGTCAGGCTGAACCCTAAGAAGTGCGCTTTTGGGGTCACAGCAGGTAAATTCCTGGGCTTTATGGTGACCCAGCGCGGAATCGAGGCGAACCCAAAGAAGATCAGCGCCATACTTGATATGAGGCCGCCGTCCAATAAAAAGGAAGTGCAACGGCTAACTGGAAGGGTAGCGGCGCTGAGTCGTTTCCTCTCTAGATCGGCAGAGAGGTGCTTGCCTTTCTTCAAGGCCCTGCGGAAGGTGAACGGTTTCACATGGACGGACGACTGCCAGAAGCTTTCAATGGCTTAAAGGCGTTCCTGTCCTCCCCACCACTCCTCTCCAAGCCAGGAGATGGGGAGAGTCTCTTCCTTTACCTAGCCGCCTCCTCGGAAGCCGTCAGCTCAGTCCTGGTGCGCCTGGACGCCGACGGAACCCAGAGGCCAGTCTACTACGTGAGCAAGGTCCTGCATGACGCCGAGGTCAGGTATTTCAAAACAGAGAAAGTCATTTTCGCCTTGATGGTTTCCGCCCGGCGTCTTCGTCCGTATTTCCAAGCCCATCCCATCGTGGTGCTCATGGACCAACCTCTCCGAGCCATCCTGGCCCGTCCGGATACTTCGGGTCGACTCGCCAAATGGGCCATCAAGCTGGGGGAGTTCGACATCTCTTTCCAAGCACGACCGGCCTTGAAATCCCAGGTCCTGGCCGACTTCCTGGTCGAGTGCACTTGGGCAGAGGGAGATCTCAAGGAGGCCCCCAGGGAACAGCCCAGGACCAGGCCGAGGGATGACGGAAAGACCTGGATCCTCCACGTGGATGGCGCATCGAATTCTCAAGGGAGTGGCGCCGGCCTCATTCTTGCCGGGCCGGAGGGAGAGAGAACCGAGTGCGCCCTGAGATTTCTTTTTGAAGCCACCAACAACCAAGCGGAGTATGAAGCCCTGCTGGCCGGGTTAAGGTTAGCCCAGGAGGTTGGAGCAAAGCACCTCAGAGCCTTCACGGACTCGCAACTCATCTCCGGGCAAATCAACGGAGAGTATGAAGCGCGCGACCCCGTTATGGCGCAATATCTGAAAAAGGTTCAACTCTTGACCTCCTCATTGCCTTACTTCAGCATCAGTTACATCCCCCGGAGCGAAAACGCAAAGGCCGACATCCTCTCTCAACTGGCTACCTCCGCCGACGGCCTGACAAGGGACGCCTACCTCGAATATCTAGAAAGGCCCAGTGTAGGGGGTGGGGAGGAAGTCCTCCCGCTCACCCCGGAACCTACATGGATGGACGCCTATGTCCACTACCTCACCGACGGCACCCTCCCTGATGACCGCAGCGAAGCCAGGTTGCTCAAGTGGAGGGCCTCCAAGTTCATCCTCCTCGACGGGCGCCTATACAGAAGGTCATTCTCCTACCCGTTGCTTAAGTGCGTAGGCCCCGCTGACGCCGACTACATCCTCAGAGAAATCCACGAGGGCATTTGCGGAAATCATATGGGGGGCAGATCCTTGGCCCAAAAGGCTCTCCGTTAGGGGTACTTCTGGCTCACTATGAAGGAGGACACGGCCAAGCTAGTTCAAAGGTGCAACGGCTGCCAGCGCCACGCGCACATCCAGCGTCAGCCACCTGCCCCGCTGAGCCCACTCTCGGCTCCGTGGCCCTTCGCCCAGTGGGGGATGGACATCCTTGGACCGTTCCCCCCAGCTTCAGGACAGCGGAGATTCTTGCTTGTCGCCATCGACTATTTCACCAAGTGGGTCGAGGTCGAGGCGTTGGCCAAAATCACGGAGAGCAAAGTTAAGACTTTCTTCTGGAAGTCGGTCATATGCCGCTTTGGCTTGCCTCACACCCTCATCACGGACAACGGTCGCCAGTTCAACAACGAGGCGTTCAAGACCTCCTACGAGGAGCTGGGCATTCGCCACTGATTCACCTCCGTCGGCCACCCCCAGACCAACGGGGAGGCTGAAGTCATGAACCGCACCATCCTCAGAGGGCTCAGGACTCGCCTAGATGGCTCCAAAGGGCGTTGGGTAGAAGAGCTCCCCAGTGTGATATGGGCCTACCACACAATGTCCAGAACCCCGACGGGCGAAACTCCTTTCAGCCTCTCCTTCGGATCCGAGGCCGTCATCCCCGTCGAGATCGGATTGCCCAGTCCACAGGTGGAGTCCTTCAGTGAGGAAGACAACCCCGCGCTGATTCGGACCAACCTAGACTTCATCGACGAGGCGCATGACAGAGCGAGACTGCGCATGGCGACCTTTTGCCAGCGAGCGGCTAAGTACTATAACGCCCGGGTTCATCCTAAGGTTTTTCGCCGCGGAGACTTGGTGCTTCGAAAGGCCAAGGTATCAAAGCCTACCGAGGGGGGCAAGCTATCCCCCAACTGGGAAGGCCCCTACCGTGTCGCCGAGGCGCTCCATCGGGGGGCATACAAACTGGAAGAGCTTGACGGGAAGCCCATTCCACGTACCTGGAATGCGGACAACCTCCGCCGATATTATCAATGATGTACCCCTAGGAGCATAAGCAATAAAGAAAAAGGTCCTTTCTGGCGACACAGTTTGTCTTCCCTTGCGCAAGTCTCTCAAAAGGAGCTCACTGGCATCGCGGCCCACGGGACACCACTCGGCTCGGCACGGCGATGCCCCTGAGTTGGTTAAGACCCTAAAGGCTCTGTACCCGGCTGAGTCGCCACTTGGGCGGAACACAAACCCCTAGGCTGGTTCAAAAGGAGCTCACTGGCATCGCGGCCCACGGGACACCACTCGGCTCCGGCACGGCGGTGCCCCCGAGTTGGTTAAGACCCTAAAGGCTCCGTACCCGGCTGAGTCGCCACTTGGGCGGAACACAAACCCCCAGGCTGGTTCAAAAGGAGCTCACTGGCATCGCAGCCCACGGGACACCACTCAGCTCCGGCATGGCGGTGCCCCCGAGTTGGTTAAGACCCTAAAGGCTCCGTACCCAGCTGAGTCGCCACTTGGGCGGAACACAAACCCCCAGGCTAGTTCAAAAGGAGCTCACTGGCATCGCGGCCCACGGGACACCACTCGGCTCCGGTACGGCGGTGCCCCTCGAGTTGGTTAAGACCTTAAAGGCTCCGTACCCGGCTGAGTCGCCACTTGGGCGGAACACAAACCCCCAGGCTGGTTCAAAAGGAGCTCACTGGCATCGCAGCCCACGGGACACCACTCGGCTCTGGCACGGCGGTGCCCCCGAGTTGGTTAAGACCCTAAAGGCTCTGTACCCGGCTGAGTCGCCACTTGGGCGGAACACAAACCCCCAGGATGGTTCAAAAGGAGCTCACTGGCATCGCGGCCCACGGGACACCACTCAGCCCCGGTACGGCGGTGCCCCCGAGTTGGTTAAGACCCTAAAGGCTCCGTACCCAGCTGAGTCGCCACTTGGGCGGAACCCAAACCCCCAGGCTGGTTCAAAAGGAGCTCACTGGCATTGCAGCCCACGGGACACCACTCGGCCCCGGCACGGCGGTGCCCCCGAGTTGGTTGAGACCCTAAAGGCTCCGTACCCGGCTGAGTCGCCACTTGGGCGGAACCCAAACCCCCAGGCTGGTTCAAAAGGAGCTCACTGGCATCGCGGCCCACGGGACACCACTCGGCCCCGGCACGGCGGTGCCCCCGAGTTGGTTGAGACCCTAAAGGCTCCGTACTCGGCTGAGTCGCCACTTGGGCGGAACACAAACCCCCAGGCTGGTTCAAAAGGAGCTCACTGGCATCGCGGCCCACGGGACACCACTCGGCCCCGGCACGGCGGTGCCCCCGAGTTGGTTAAGACCCTAAAGGCTCCGTACCCGGCTGAGTCGCCACTTGGGCGGAACACAAACCCCCAGGCCGGTTCAAAAGGAACCTGACGATGCCCCGCTCTCAGGTCACCCTCCGGGGTTCACTCCCGGTCCCCGCGCTGGGGAAGGATTACTGGCCACCCTCAGCTGGCCAAAGAAGGCACGCAGACGTCCATCCAAGGCAGCGCAAGGTACAAAGGTAAAAGTCCTACACTCCTTTCGCTTAGCCGATGCGGGGCACGCAAGCTCAAGGAGTGTGGGGGGCATTTGATGGGGCCAGTTGACCCCATGAGAAACGAAATTTTTGGACGGCCCCAAAGGCCTGGACTCAAACTCTAGCGTCGGCCTCCAGCGTCGGCTTCCAGTGCTAGCCAAAGGTTGACGGACTCAGCGTCGGCTTCCAGCGCTGGCCAAAGGCCGACAGGCTCCAGCGCCAGCCCGTGAGACCGGCACATCAAAGGCCGACGCCGCCAAAGGCCGGCCTCTCCAAGCTAGCCGGCCCCGGCACATTCCTGGCCGGCCATGGCCTCTCCAAGCTGGCCGGCCCCAGCACATTGCTGGCCGGCCACGGCGTCTCCAAGTCGGCCGGCCCCGGCACATTGCTGGCCGGCCATGGCCTCTCCAAGCTAGTCGGCCCCGGCGTCTCCACGCCAGGCGGCCCCTACTTCTCCAGGCAACTCGGCCCCGGCGTCTCCAGTCCAGCCGAGTCGGCCAAGGCCATCCCAGGCCGGCCTGACTCGGCCCCGGCGACTCCTGTCCAGCCGAGTTGGCCAAGGCCATCCCAGGCCGGCTCGACTCGGCCCCGGCGACTCCTGTCCAGCTGAGTCAGCCAAGGCCATCCTCGGCCGGCCCGACTCGGCCCCGGCGTCTCCTGTCCAGCCGAGTCGGCCAAGGCCATCCCCGGCTGGCTCGACTCGGCCCCGGCGTTCCCTGTCCCGCCGAGTCGGCCAAGGCCATCCCAGGCCGGCCCGACTCGGCCCCGGCGTCTCCAGCTCCGCTGAGTCGGCCAAGGCCATCCCAGGCCGGCCCGACTCGGCCCCGGCGTCCCCTGTCCCGCCAAGTCGGCCAAGGCCATCCCAGGCCGGCCCGACTCGGCCCCGACGACTCCTGCTCCGCTGAGTCGGCCCAGGCCATCCCAGGCGGCCCGACTCGGCCCCGGCATCCCCTGTCCCGCCAAGTCGGCCAAGGCCATCCCAGGCCGACCCGACTCGGCCCCGACGACTCCTGTCCCACCGAGTCAGCCAAGGCCATCCCCGGCCGGCCCGACTCAGCCCCGGCGTTCCCTGTCCCGCCGAGTCGGCCAAGGCCATCCCAGGCCGGCCCGACTCAGCCCCGGCATCTCCAGCTCCGCTGAGTCGGCCAAGGCCATCCCAGGCCGGCCCGACTCGGCCTCCGGCGTCTCCAGTCCCGCCGAGTCAGCCAAGGCCATCCCAGGCCGGCCCGACTCGGTCCCGGCTCTCCAGCTCCGCTGAGTCGGCCAAGGCCATCCCAGGCCGGCCCGACTCGGCCCCCGGCGTCTCCAGTCCCGCCGAGTCGGCCAAGGCCATTCCAGGCTGGCCCGACTCAGCCCCGGCGTCTCCAGTCCCGCCGAGTCGGCCAAGGCCATCCCAGGCCGGCCCGACTCGGCCCCGGCGTCTCCAGTCCCGCCGGGTCGGCCAAGGCCATCCCAGGCCAGTCTAACTCGGCCCCGGCGTCTCCAGTCCCACCGAGTCGGCCAAGGCCATCCCAGGCCGGCCCGACTCGGCCCCGGCGTCTCCAGTCCTGCCGATTCGGCCCCACCCCGGCACTGCCTTGCCGGCGAGATAGGCCCCAGCCATCTCAGGTCGATCCAGCTCGGCCCTGACTAGACGGGACCCCCGGTTCCCGCCAGATCAGCCCCAGTGATTCAAAAATCTGTTCCTCTGATGCGCGCCGCCTGACAGCGCCCGACGCGCGCCGCCCGACAGCGCCAACATGCGCCGCCTGATAGCATCAGATCCGACAATCCAACGGCCCCACTGGCTGATGGGACGCAGACCCACGTGATTGCGCCAGCGTTACCCCCTATAAAAGGGTAAACTACGTCGGGAATTGGGTAAGGCATTATAATGCATATTTTATACACTCGATGTCCTAACTCTCAAAGGAACTACCTGATCCTTCTGAGACCTCTCTCTCCTCAAGAGCTCTCTCGAGCTCCTTCTTTGATGTGACCTCTGTCACTAACTTGGGCATCGAAGGGTCCTACTAGAGAATCCTCTTCGGTCTTGAAACTTTTTTGCAGATGATCCAGTAAAAAAGAAGAGCCTTTGTTTTCGATAGTTAGGAGGGGTGATCAAGCATCATCACTGTTCTTGTATTCTTCTCGTAATAGGATCTTTCAACCGTGAGCGTGTAGTCACGCATGTCCAGCTGCATTTAATTATAGACGCAAAATCAGATTCAGAAACCATGCGTTGGTTCAGAAATGGGCAACGGTCAGAATTAAAATAAGACAATGACACCACCCTTTCCCAAAGGGAAGCATAAGCGCCCGGTCCGTCCATGGCCTCAAGCGCTCGTTCTCTTTCCCAAAGGCAAAGGCTTATACGCAAAACCCCAGCAAAAACCAGGAAGAGTAGAAGCAAACAGCCAAAATACCGGTCGTAGTTTACCTTGAAAAAAAAAAAAAAAAAAACCAGTCGTATTGTGCGTGTGCGCGCGCTGAAGAGGGTGGAAGCGTTTGATATAATGCGGGAACTGATTTTTTTTTTTTTTTTTGTTTTCAGCAGTCGGAGATCACAAGGCAGAGGTCTGTCCACCAAAGGAATTGGTTTGGAAGGTTTCCATCAAATAACTTTTTGTTTCCTTCTTTATGGAGTTTAGTAATCTGAGGGGAAAATTGGTTCTTTTTATGTGATAAAATATTCAAAAGGTGGGCCTTTTGAGTTCCTCTCGGTGGGGATTTTTGTTTTTTTTGTTTTTTGTTTTTTTTAATTGCTATTGTTCTGTTTTGAATATGCGGTTGGGAAGTGGAAGTCTTGAAGATTTGGTCAGTGCTGGGGTTTATGGATAGAGTTTGAGGCATATGATATTTCTTGAAGACAGCGAGAAGATAGAATCTAGTTCTGGGCATTGTAGATTTCCTTAGAGGGAAGAAAGAAGGGAGTTTTTCTTTAAAAACCATGCATTGGTGGCTACTTCGTTTTGAGATATGGGACTTTGAGAGAGGGGGAAGGAAACGTTTAATGAAATTGATCTTTGAGTTCTTTAGTGTATAGAAACAGTTACTTTGAGCTCTGGTTTGGAGTATCTCGTGGGAAGTTAGAAGGTTTCCTAACATCAAAAGCTTCGGTAATGTATACAAACTTATTATATAGAGTTAGTGCACTAGTAGGTGTCCAGCCTATTTGTTGGGAAATCATCTAAAGTTTGTTCCCGCTGTTCTTTTCTAATTTTAGCCACAAATTAGCTTTTTTTTATATATATATATATATATATATATATGAGGATAATGACTGGTGCGTTGCTGCACATTTCATGGAAATGATGATTAAATGACTGCTTTCTGAATTCATCTTTGATAAGAGTGTGGATTGATGCTGTAAAATTTGTTCTACTAGTCCTCTCAATACAATACAAAGATTTTTTTATGCAATAGTTTTTTTTAGGTGAAATAAGGTCATAGACAAAAGAAGGGAAACCGAGGTAAAATTCTTTTCTGTAAACTATTTTCAAGGTGCGAATGGAGAAACAGCAGAGTTCTCATGCGAGTGCCTTGGAAAAACTTCAGAGTTTTGGCGTAGGGGCCATGGAGAAACAAAAAAGTTTTCGATCCGATGTGATGCAGAAACAAAAGAGTGTTAGGATAGGACCAATGGAGAAGCAGCAGAGCTTTCAAGAGAAGAAGAGGAAAGATGGTTCTAGGAAGAGAGGGGACACCCCACTCCATCTGGCTGCCAGGGCTGGCAATGTGGTGCATGTTATGAAGATTCTTTTGGATTGTGACAATAGCCATTTGAAGGATCTGGTTTCGAAGCAGAACCAGGATGGAGAGACAGCACTCTATGTGGCTGCGGAGATGGGGCATGTTGGGGTTGTTCGAGAGATATTAAGTGTTTCAGATGTTCAATCTGCTTCACTGAAGGCCACTAACAACTTTGATGCATTTCATATTGCAGCTAGGCAGGGACATCTGGGTAAGCCTTATAATCTCAACTTTTTCTATTTCATTAAAGTAGTTAAAATATCCTGATCAAACTTTCAGATGCTTTGTTATTATGCAGCATATCCTCTGCTGAGTTATCAGAGTTACTGCCAGTTCCAAATAATAGAACCTTAATCAGATGCATAAGATTCCCATTTTGTCATGATAATTAAAAACAGAATTGTCTGAATTTTCCTCTATTTGAATTTTGGAAGTTAACCCCATGTCACTTCATCTATTCTTTTATTGATATGAGATAGTTTACTTCTAGCTGCAAAGCAGGCAATTCTTTGTGTTTATAATACTTAATGAAATTTGCACCCAACCCCTCTTGTCTTTTAGGGAAAATATTCAATTCAACAGATACAATAGTTGCTTAGAGTGGAATGGGTTCATTCAATAAAACCTTCTGCTAGTGTTTTAAAGGTTTTCTTTGGCAGTTTTATGGTAGTGGGCTCGAACTTTATGATAGGTTTCTAAGTACATAGAATCATTGTAACGCTTTAAGCCCATCTGCTGCCTAGTTAACCCATTCACGGGCTGAATCTATGGGCCTTAAAAATTCAAATGTAAGTTAATTGGTGGTAGGTGAACTTCAGTTATAAGCTTTTCAAACTTTTCTTTCTCATTTGAAGTAGGACTATTTTGGAGTATTTTAATTTTTCTCCTTTATTATGTGATGTCTTTGTCACATATTATCAACTAGATATAATTTACCCCAGACGGAGTCATTATATTGCAAAGGTGACTTTATGCCATAGCTGGACTCTCTCTGCTACTGTTCTATGGGTAATCTTTTTTTCTTGTCCACCAATTTTCTCACACTCAGATTAGCTCCGATGTCATTCATAACACCCTAAACCTACTTGCTGCCAAATTAACTTGTTAACAGGCTGGGTGCAAGTGACATTAAAAACTCAAGTCCAACTTAATTAGTAGCAGGTGAATTTGAGTTATGAGCTTCTTAAACTTTTTGTTTCTATCTAATGAACTATTTTGGGGTATTGCAGTCGTAATCCTAAAATAAAATAAATTCTGTCATTCTTGTACCCAGATAATAGTCATCAGGAACATGTATATTGGCCTTTTCTTGAAACTAGCTGTAGGTTTCTGCTTCCAATTTCATGCAAACATCTGCTACTTCAACTCAGTTACTAATTTAGTGTCAGCAGAGTAGATTTACTGCAACCCTTTCAGCTTTTCTTTTCCAAAATCATTTTTACAATGTGTAATCATGGCCACAATAGAGAATCATTAAGGATTTAGCTCCTCCATAAGCATGCAGACAGTGTCTCAAGCTCTGGACAAATATTAATCTTTTGTTCCATCTAATGACCTAGATTGAATAAATTATTCCTAGTCTTTCTGGACTAGAGGCGAGCCAAAAATTTTCTCTTAGAGAGGACGAATTATATTATTATTTTCTCTTAAGAGAGCCAAAAATTAGTCCTATCATTTTCTTTTACTTAAGCCATGTTTTTATGAATATGTTACTAAAGTATTGTATAAGTAAAAGATAATCAATCACAAAATGCCATATTGAATCAAATAATAAATTTATATGGTATATAAATTTTAATTGAACATGAAACAATTTCTTTCTTATAGTACTTGAATTTTTCTTGGAAGGGCCAGCTTTAAGAAAATTAAAAAAAAAAAGTACCTCCACCACCACTAAAGGGATTTTTAAAACTCTAAGGGGGACTTAGCCCTCCACCATATCACATGGCTCCACCCAGATTCTGGACTAAAGATTTTTTTTATTCTGATTAGTCCCTACTCTTCTACTAATTTGTAGGAGTTTTGGTATTTCATACCGCATCCCAATCTTTGAGGTTTGATGCTATATTATTTTTTGAGTTTTACAGAAGTGCTGAAAGTGCTCCTGCATTATTTTCCTGCACTGGCCATGACAACAAACTCATCAAATTCTACAGCCTTGGACACTGCAGCCACTCGAGGACACACAAGCATCGTCAATCTTCTGTTGGAAACAGATTCTAGCCTTGCCAAGATTGCCCGGAGCAATGGTAAAACTGCTTTGCATTCAGCAGCAAGAGTGGGGCATGTAGAAGTAGTGGAATCCTCCTAAGAAAGGACCCAAGCCTAGGTTTGAGGACCGACAAGAAGGGGCAGAGAGCAATTCACATGGCAGTTAAAGGGCATAATGTTGAAATCGTGCTGGAACTGCTTAAAACCAATCCTTCAGTTGCCAGTTTGGAAGATAACAAAGGGAATACACCATTGCATATTGCGACTAGGAAGGGTCGTCATAAGGTAGGTGATGATGTTTACAATATGGTAAGCTTCAGATTGGGATAATGTCACAACATTATTGATATATGACTGCTCTTTAATAGTAAACATGTAGAACATCAACTGTTCCCACTTTTACTGGATGGTGTTCCTCTAAACCTATATGTTTTATAGTTGAAGCTGCAGTTATTACAGATGACAATGCAATTGGTTCTTTTGTACCTAAATGTTTCACTCATGCAAGGAGATCTCTGCTCACTAAATTTAATTTATGAGGTTTGAAGATATGTTCTTAGCTAATTAAAACCCCATGTCTTGGATGTTTGAATGAAAAAAACATCATTAAATACATAGCAATGAATGTTTTAGATATGCTGTATATTCAGCATACATATTTCAGGGTATTGATATTCAACTTTATTACATTGATGCTGTAGTACATTTTACCTGCATCTTGTCTGAGGAGTGCTTTATGCATTCAGATTGAAACTCCTAATTTAGGAGAGGTTCATTAAAGACATTGTTTTTATATTCTATGTTTGCAGTTGTATCTTGTTAAGTTGTGAGTTTAAAGAAAATTTTGTTTATGTTGATTTGTTCGGAGCCTCGAGGTTCATAATTGTGATTTTAGGCGTACTTATCAGTAAATAATAAATTTGTTGTTCAAAAAAATTAGGTTTTGGCCTCAAAACATGTAAGTTAGTTGAGTTTGACATTTTATCTGATTAATCAACTTCATAGATATGATTGCCACTAACATTAGATGTGTATATGCTAACTGTCTTTCCTTGTGTTGATGTAAACTTCAATGGTAATTACGGATGCAGCATAAATTATGAGAAGTATTAATTGAGGCATCTTTGGATGTCATGTTTCTTCAGCTATCTACTAATTTATCCTTTTTATCAACACCTTTTGTTTTGAGAGTAAATTTAAATGGCATTATACGGTTTTGTTCTAAATTTTATCTATTCTATATTCATTTCAGTTTCTTAGATTTTTTTTTTAAAGGTTTTGATACAACTCATGCATCTTTTAAGCAGGAATATTATTTCATACTTCGGGTAATCCTTGATTGAAGCTTGTAAATATTTCATACTTCATAGATAAGAGTTGCTAAATTACTGTGCCATAAATATGCGTGAAGAAATTATTTATTTAGAGAACTTAATTTATTTCAATTTTTAAAAATTTACAATGTAAAGACTGTCTTCAAAGCTTTACTGTGTAAGCATTAGTTGAAACTTTTGTGTACCTTTAAATTTGATGGGCACATTGTAAGCCATGAGCTTGTCAAATATGTCATAGTTCTTTTTAATTTTAAAGATATTGTTAAGATGTATATGGCACAGTAATTTAGCAACTCCAAAATAACATCTAGATAACATTATTGAGGAACCCAAATCCCAAAAGTCAAAAATCTGATTTAGTCAAGATAATATTTGGATCTCAACTATTATTTGGATGCTGCATCAACACTTATGCAGAGATGGTGCTTCTGCTTCCTAAATAACCTAAGAACACAAAGATAAGATGGAGGTTGTTGTAGGCTGTCTGTAGGCTTTTTCCTTTTACCCCTTCCTTTCTTCCATGTATCCTTAGGCATCATTCACAAAGATGACCTTAACTAGCAAAGTCTGAATTTTCCTACAATCCTTTGATAATCACAAAGTTTCTCACTAAGAAGTGTGACATAGTCCCGGCTGCAGATTTGTTCACTTAGAAGGGGAGACCAGTGGACTATCAGGAAACTTGGGATTCTGATTTCATCATGCAAGTGTTGTAATTTGTCTATACTTATGTACTTATTGCTCCTACGAGCATGCTCTGTATCCGATGGCAAAAACACCTCTAGAAACTAGGACATACAAATAATTTCTATCATAATTCCTTATCAGTCTAATATGTTTATGTTGCAGTACTTCCCTTCCTTTTCTTTTCTTGTTCTCTCTCTCTCTCTCTCTCTCTCTCTCTTTGGACTTTATATACTGAACTTTTTTCGCTTTTAATGCAGATACTGCAGGTTCTGTTATCCGTTGATGGAATCAAAGTCAATGCAGTTAACAAAGCTGGAGAGACAGCTCTTAGTATTGCTGAAAAATCTTGTGATGGAAAGATCATGGCTTTCCTAAAAGAAGTTGGTGCAGTGTCTGCAAAGGAGCACCCAAGCCCTCCTAATTGTGCAAAGCAACTTAAACAAACAGTGAGTGATATTAAGCATGAAGTCCAATTTCAATTCCTACAAACCCATCAAACCGAAGTGAGGGTTCAGAACATCAAGAAGAGATTGCAGAAGTTACACATAGGGGGCCTCAATAATGCCATCAATTCAAACACAGTGGTGGCAGTGCTCATTGCCACAGTGGCCTTTGCAGCCATATTCACTGTGCCAGGCCAGTACATTGAGACCCCAGGGGATGGCGTGACTCTTGGCCAAGCCTATGTAGCAAGGAATGCAGCATTTATCATCTTCTTGGTGTTTGACTCCTTGGCCCTCTTCATTTCTCTGGCTGTTGTGGTGGTGCAAACTTCCTTGATTGTTATCGAGGAGAAGGCAAAGAGGCTTAGGGTATTTGTGATCAACAAGCTAATGTGGCTTGCTTGTCTCTTCATATCTGCTTCCTTTATTGCCCTCTGTTATGTTGTTGTTCGCCACCAAGAGTACTGGCTGGCCTGGGCTACTACAGTGATTGGTGCTTTGATCATGCTGACCACCTTGGGCTCCATGTGCTATTGTATGATCGTTCATCAAAGTGAACGTAATAATTTGAGGAATATAAGGAGGGCCTCTAGGAGCAGGACCCTCTCATGGTCTATGTCCATGGCATCAGAATCGGAGCTGCTGAAGAATGAGTACAGGATGTATGCAATTTAGGCTAGGTGTGTTGTATATTTTTGTTCAACTGAAAATCTTTATAAATAGCCAGAAAACATCTTCTACATGCTTGTATGTCAGTATTTATCTATGTGTGTATGCATTTGATGCTACCATGCAGTATATTACACCATTTTAATGGGTACTTCTCTCTGCATGAAAAGTTTCAGGTTATACATTGCCTTAACTAGAATGCTACAATTGCCAGATAAGTTACAGACCTCTCTAAATTTGCTGTAACATATAATTAAATGAGCAGGTTTCTTGAAGATGCTCTAAAATTGGGCCCCTTTTTTGGGATGACATCAACTAGGTGCTCTGACTTTTGTGTGGCAATCTCATTTGAGAGAGACAAAAATAGCACTTCAGGATTTTTTTAAAAAATTCCTCCATCCTCATGTATCTTGTTTTCCCTGATTCTTTATATTGGATGAGCTATAACTACAGATAACATTGAATGAATTTTCAATCATCTACTACCATTACATGTCCCCATGTAGTTGGGAAAAGGCTTAGATGAGTTGAGTACTACCATTACATGTCAACAATGAGTTGAGAAGGAGGGGGATGTTTGGGTGATGAGCTACATTGCAAGTTCTACTGATGACCTCTATAACTAAGAATGGCCTAACGTTTTAGGGGAAGATCAGTGGTGAGAAAGGGCTGTTAGATTGGAATGATAAAGATATCAAATAGGTAGAGTGGCTGGTCATAGAAAATTGGCAGCTAAACTGTGGTTTTGATTTTGTTACATGCCAGAATGTTTACTTTGATCTCTTTTTTTTCTTCTGTATGTATGTACGTATGTACATGTGTATGTATCCAATAAAACATCAAGGGATGAAAAGAAGGGTCTACCATTTCATATTATCAATCCAATTTTTGAATTATTTGATGTATAAGTTAGCTTATCCAAATCATATATTTTTATGTTCAAATATTTTAGAAATGATAAACCATATTCAATAACTTGTAACATCAATAGAATATATATATATATATATATATATATATATATATATATATATATATATATATATGATCCAAGGTAGAATCTGAGAAATATGAGTTGGCAATCTACTCAAATGTAGTCAAGTTCACTTAGCCCCCCTCCCCCCTCGTGCTTTGAATATGCGTGCACACCCAAGCATCAATTTTATTAAACGTTTTTAAGATAATGGGTGATACACCATTAATCATCTCAAACAAATGATGAAAGAATCTAAGATCATGAAATAAAATGCTATCTAAATGATTGTGCATATTGTCTCCCAGTGCTTATAAAAATTCTCTAGACTTTTAACTAGATGATACATCAATTACATGCCAATTAGTTGGCAAAGTTATTAGAGGTTGAATATCAATAACTTAAATTTGCACCATGTCCTTGCCTTGATTTTGGATGAGCTTTCTTTCAATTGCATATTAAAAGGTTTTTGCTATCTTGCTTGGGTGATATTGTAAGCTATGAGAAATTCAAAGGCACAAGGACATTGAATAAAGGTTTGAAAGGATTGAATGATGACCTTTCAGATATGGTTGAAAATTAATTTTTTTAAAACAAATTAAAAAAATATAGTAACAGAATCCATATTAAAAACATGCCATATAATCATTGATGTTGAGTCAATGGCCTAATATACAAATTTTTATGTATAAGATTAAAGTAATTTTAGCCATTTCAGATGGATTTGATTTGCAAGGTAGGTGAGGCCTATTAATGCATGGATTTTTGATAGGAACCACCACAGTATATAAGCGAGAGCTATGACATTATGACAAATCAGAACCACGATCAGATGGTAGATCAGGCCTACTCATAAATGACTCAAATCATTCATCAAGTTGGAAGCAAAATAATTGGTCATATATATATATATATATATATATATATATATATATATATATTATTGCTATGAAAATTCATTTTTCAGCTTAGAGACGGTGCATGTCGGAATCTAGATAGCGGCTCTTTCGTTCGGGTGAACCTGCAAGGCAGTCCTCATGCAGAAATCACAGGGGGTGGTCCTTGCGGAAGACCCTTCGATGCCCAAGTCAGTGAAGATTCTGAGCAAATAGATGAGAGGAGAAAGCTCCAGCAGAAGGATCTTCCTTCTTGGCATGATTTTTAGAAGCAATGACCTTTGCTAGAGTTATTTTTTTGGGCTTAGATTGCCTTCGAGAGTGTACTTGGGGGGTCCTAGGACTTGGTATTTGTACGCTGTCAAGGAGGTGAGCTGTTACCTGATTTTCTGGATAGGTTTTAGGGAGTTGGCATCCGATAAGACCAAATCCCAACAGTTACGAGGATCGGCAGTTGATGAAGCTGACGGGTGCTTTATCGGAAATTTGAAATCCCGTTGATCATGGACGAAGTGTTGTATTTGGCTTTCATTCCCATTTTGGAAGGCTCTTTCCGCGATTTTTGCAATCAGGGTGGTTTATCCTCCGAGACATCCGGCGTGGTTTGAAGCAGCAAATGGCGCTTACGTTGAAGGGATGAGGATCGATCCTAGTGAGGTACTAAGATAGCTCGGCCCTGTCGAGATTCGGATATAGCTCGGCCTTTCCGAAGTTCTGAGATAGCTCGGCTAGATGGTTTGGCTCTGAAGTTCAGCCATATAGTTTGGCTTTGTAGCTCGGCCTTAGTTCAGCCAAATAGTTCGGCTCAGTAGCTCGGCCTTAGTTATCGGGCACGTTTATTGATGCGGTGACAATTTTTCTCTGCATCACATGCCCTCCTCCTTAGTCCGAAGCATAGGTTCAGGCATAGGAAGTAGAGTATATGATTGCTTAATCTCATTGGTAGGATTTGAACCAACAGAGGCACATCATAATGGCCCCATAAATGCCAAGCCGGGCGTCTAGCTGGGCAAAACGTGGCCAAATCGAAGGTCAAGGCCGTGGTAGATGAACCTTGATTCTGCAAAGTTTTTACTTGGCCCTTCCAAGGTACGAAGAATGTTGCTCGGCCCTGCCGAGGTAGAGGAAGAAAAATTTGCTCGACTGTGTCGAGGTTTGGAGAAATTTTTACTTGGCCCTGCCAAGGTATAGAGAATGATGCTTGGCCCTATCGAGGTACTAAGAAAAATTTGCTCGGTTGTGCCGAGGTACGGAGAAATGTTGCTCGGCCATGCTGAGGTACAGAAAAAAATTGTCTCGATCGTGCCGAGGTTCAGAGAAATGTTTACTTGGCCCTGCCAAGGTACGGAGAATGTTACTCAGCCCTGCCGAGGTACAAAGAAATATTTGCTCGGCCGTGCCGAGGTTTAGAGAAATGTTGCTCGACCGTGCCGAGGTTCAAAAAAATTTTTTTACTTGGCCCTACCAAGGTACGGAGAATGTTGCTCGGCCTTGCCGAGGTATGGAGAAAAATTTGCTTGGTTGTGCCGAGGTTCGAAGAAATGTTTACTAGGCCCTGCCAAGGTACGGAGAATGTTGCTCGGTCCTGCCGAGGTACAGAGAAATATTTGCTTGGTCATGCCGAGGTTCAGAGAAATGTTGCTCGGCCATACCGAGGTTTGGAGAAAATTTTTACTTAGCCCTGCTAAGGTACAAAGAATGTTGCTCGACCGTGCCAAGGTACGGAGAAAAATTTGCTCGGCCATGCCGAGATACGAAAAATGTTGCTCGGCCATGCCGAGGTACGAAAAAATGGACCCATAGGTCAATGATTGGGCGAGACCTGTTTTTCATCCATAACTCAAGAAAAATTATTTTTTAATAAAAAATATTTGAATCGAAGAATGAAGTTTTATTACAATGAGAAAAATGGCTCGACTCAAGCATACTTCACTAGTAATAACTCGGGGTTTAATCTAGTTCCATGTCTTCGGGGTACTGTATCCCTAGAAAGTCTTCATTGCTCGAAGATGATCCGAGTTCCATATCCTGGGGATACTGTATCCCTTAAAGGTCTTTATCTGAAGAGGTTAGCCCCTCGCACCGAACCCTTTCAAATCGATTCTCCTCTTCGCTTGGCCGTACCTAAGGGGCATTGCTAATCGTTTGAATAGCATTAGTTGCCCGTAGGTTTGGCGCGTGTAGTTGTCATTGCAGCCCGTCATCCCGAGCAGTAGGAGACATGGGATGAGGGGATTGTGGCCGCGGTATTGAATTGTCGCGAGAGAATACTGGAGGTAAGGAGCAAGCCCGATGGGATCTGGGCAGGCTCCTATCTCCTCCCCTCCGCAGTGCTGGTTCAACTTCTCTATGGCTGGGCTGTTGCGGAAGGCCGGTGGCTTCCAGTGGGTTGGGGAGGGGGGACCACTGGTAGGACCGGGGTGACTGTCCCACTAGGAAGCTGCTAAGGGGGTGCAGTGAGAAGAAGACCCCCAAGAAGCCCCTACATCAGTTGTAGCAGGGCTTGAACTAGTTGGACCAACATGGCAAATTGGTCCTGTGTAACTGGGGCTGCTGGCGATGGAAGAATCTCGGTTGGCAATGGTTGCGAAGGCGCCGTGTTATTGGTGGAATCAGGCCTTTGAGAGGCGGCTTGATCAGTAGCGTCTATGACTGCTCTCTTACGGTTTGCCATTGAGGAATCGTCCTTCTTGTATGGAACCTTGTCTCCTTGGTTTAAAATTTTCAAAGGGACTTGAGGCCCTTCCTCTAGCGCCAATCAGTTGCTACAAAAATCTGTTCTCTAGCTTAGAGGCGGTGCACGTCGGAATCCGGGTAGTGTTCTCCCGTTCGGGTGGACCTGCAAGGTAGTCCTCACGCAGGAATCACAGGGGATGGTCCCTTCGGAAGACCCTCATACGCTCAAGTTAATGGAGATTCTGAGCAAACAAATGAGAAGAGAAGGTTTTAGCAGAAGGATCTTCCTCCTTGGCATGATTTTTCAGGAGTAATGACCTTTGCTAGAGTTATTTTTTTGGGCTTAGATTGCCTTCAAGAGCGTACCTGGAGGGGTCCTGGGACTTGGTATTTGTACGCTGTCAAGGAGGTGAGCCATTACCTGATTTTTTGGGGCATCCGATAAGGCCGGAATCCCAACAATTACAAGGATCGGCAGTTGATGAAGCTAACGGGCGCTTTATCGAGAATTTGGAATCATGGACGGAGTGCTGTATTTGGCTTCCATTCCCATTTTGGGAGGCTCTTTCCGCAATTCTTGCGATCAGGATGGTTTATCCTTCGAGATATCCAGTGTGGTTTTAAGCAGCAAATGGTGCTTACGTTGAAGGGATGAGAATCAATCCCGACGAGGTACTAAGATAGCTCAGCCCTGCCGAGGTTCGGATATAGCTCGGCCTTTTCGAGGTTCTGAGATAGCTCGGTTAGATGGTTCGGCTCTAAAGTTCGACCAAATAGTTTGGCTCTCTAGCTCGATCTTAAGCTTAGTAGCTTGATCTTCACCAGATACATTTATTAATGTAATAATAAATTTTCATCATATATATATATATATATATATATATATATATATATATATATATATATATATATATATATATATATAACCCTGCTATCCTTCATCATGTTACCTCTGAGTTCTATTCCTCCTGTCCATCACGCCGGCCCTTGTGATGGGACCATCACCACCGTGGCACTACTAGTAGCGCACCCCAGCCTTATTGGAACACCAAGTCTCCTGCTTCCCCACATCTACAACCACTCATCCGTTGATGAACGGTTTCGATTCCAGCGTATTGATATATCTTTTCTCTCTGAGTACTATATCTCCCCCTTGAATTCCCCGAAAAGTTGTGAATCCGGCTGCTTGAAGTTTTTACGCGCAAAAGAACCGGTTACACGATTCTCGACAGCACCTGGGGGAAACGTGGCAGGGGTGCTTGCCCTTTTCTGCCGTCTCCACTATAAAGGAGGCGACGGAGGCCATCCGTCACCCTCTCTCTCCCTTTCCTTTCCACTTCACCGTTTCGATGATGTGGTCGGGTGGCTTCCGCACCCACTCCCCGCCACTTCTCCTGTCCCTCTAATTCCCGACGGACGAATCGATTCCTCTCGCCCAATTTGCTGTGAGTTTCCCTCCCGAATCCCTCCTTTTCTCTCTCCATTCTTCTTTGCCTCTCTGGATTCTTGATTCGATCCCGGTTTTCTTCTGTTGTTTTGGTGACTTTGAGCTGGGAAATGGATTTCTAGGGCAAGTGGATTGATGGATTTTGGTTCTTTTTCTTTTTTTTCTTTTTTTTTTTCCGGTTGTTATTTTGATTTTTTGATTTGGGGCTTTGGGATCGATGGATTGGGTCTTGGTCTTAGTGTAGTGTTTCTCTCGGTCTGGTGGGGCTATGGGTGGAATCCTTGTTGAGGGATTCCTTTGGGGGTTAGGGTTTTTGTCGTTGTGAAGGGGTTTGTTGTGTGAATGGGCTGTAATTACCTTTGTAAATTGTTTAGTTGAACTATGTGTCGAGTGTTAATGCATGGATCTGGACCTGGTGGCTGCTTTTCTTTTTTTTGGGTAAAAATTTGAGGAAGAACGATATTGTTAAGCCGGTCCTGATCATTGTAAATGTGGTTCTATCGAGTGAGTTGACAAATTATTATTATTTTTTTAATGGGATTTCTGTGGGAGTGGCCTTTGATTACTTACCTTTCATGGTAGGTTAATCCATTTTCTATGTGGTAAATGTATAGGGGATAAGTAGATGATTTTCTCATGCAAGTTGAGCTGTCAGGTCCTGTTTTTAGGACTCAATATGGAGTTAGATGCGGAAAGGGAAGGGTTTCATGGCCGTTACTTGAAAGAATGTGAGTTTTAGGTAAATTCCTTGCATTATGTTATGATTGAATTTTCTGGGGGACGTGAGCTAGGGTAATAGTTAACTATGTGGAAATTTGTTCCACTAAGGAAGATTTTTATGGATTTTTGTATTGTTTTTGGTAGCTTTTGTAAGATCATACAAATATAGGCCTTTGGTGATTGTCATGTGATGACTCTTCCTTTAACTAAATTGATCCAATTGATGAATCTTTGAAAGCAAAAGTCAAGCCCAGCATATCTGAAATTCATCAGTCTGTGACATCAAGTCTCCCGTTTCTGATATGACCTGTGGACTCAGCTTGAGCTACCAGAACTTATGAAGATTATTTTCCGTATAGTTCATCTTTACTCTAGATAAATATGAAATCTGAGTTAAACTAATGAAAACTCTAATGTATGCAAGATTTCTGGTTCACTACTTGCTTTTTTTCCCATGAGGTTTGTACTCAAGCTTTTTCCGTGATTTGGAGCAGAATATTTAAGTCCTAGGTCTTAGATTCCAAAAGCTAAAAGTTTCATGATTCGAGTAACAAAAAGAATTATTGATTAATTGCAAAAAAGTTTCTTATCATAGTGAAACGATATTATGGGTGTTAGTCTGCTGCTCTTTCCTGTTTCACTTTGTGGTATTGGTGAGTCGAAGATTGGATGTTGTCTTGATTCTTGCGTCCTTATCAGCACCTTCGAACAATGGAACCTTCATGACCACTGACTTGATAACAGTTACCATAATTCTTGCCTTTTAGTTGCCTTTGCTTCGCAAATAAATCAGTCATGTCCAACCATAGGGATTAGAAGATATTGTGAAGGAGTTAGTGATGAATGACTCAATTGTGAATTGCATCTCCTTATGTGAAGCTCAACTATGATAATGATCTCCTTTATTGGATTGATCTTCTTGAAGGTGATGTGACAGGCAGTGGATAGCAGGGCCAGGCTAAGGTAAAAAACCTTGTGTCACCAAGAAAAGAGAGAGAAACTCATTTACAAGACACAAGCTTAGGTTTCAGTGTTGGTGGGAAAAAAATGTGTCTCGAACTCATGGTAGTTGTCGTTGCTTTCTCTGTCATGTCAGTAAAAGCTTCAGCCTGCTTGCTTCTTTCTTGACTTGCTTGACTTTATCAGTAGTTTTAAAGCATTAATGAGATGTATCCATTATAACTTTGTGACTCTACTTATGGAAGTGATTTGTACAAAAGTGACACAAACTGTGGGTGATTTATATCATAGTAATAAATAGAAATAGTGTGAAAACAAAGGAAAAAAATGAAAGGAGCAAAAGAAGAGAAATGGGTTGTGAAATCCACTTCAAGGATAAAATTATTTGCTTCAAAATGATCATTGAGCATATGGCACACAGTTGTTAACGATTCAGTCTGATGGTGAAACGAGTTTAAAAGAGGGATTTGGTGAAGGGTTGTAACCCCTGATTGAGATTGTTGACCTTTCATGAGGAAGAGACTGTAGAAGGGCTTATTGAGGATGTTATCTTTCATGTGGAGTTCTTATTTTTTGTGATGGATTAGATGATTATGAAATGGTGGTACCTGATGAGGAATGTAATCTTTTTTATAAAAAAATCATAAAGTGTATTCATAAATAAACTTTCTTTTTGATTCATGCATTCCATTTGTCCCTATCATTGTAGACATGTATCATAGGTTATAAGCTCATTTTAAATTGTGCCACTTCATGGTTCATTGTGATGTGTTGTAATCCTACAAGGACTCTTGACCAGCTTATGATGATCATAGGGATCTTAACATAGTTTGATTCAATAACATACTGCTTATCAACTGAAAGTGCCACCACATCAAGACTAGATATGATGTTTGGCACCTAACGCATGCCAGAAGCAACCACTATAGAGGTTGTTTAGTAAAATTCGTCTTATCTTAGAAGTTACAATATAATAGGACCAGCTATCTGGCTAATGTATAGTTTATGCTAAACCTGATATAAAGCAAATGAGCAATGCATCTAATACTAGGAAGCATACCCCCCAAAGTAGGAGGTTGTCTATGGTGTAAGGCACTGCTTAACCTCGTCAATAGGCTAATCTAAATAATCAGGAATTAATTGTCTGAATGCAGAATTTCTATCATAGTATAAGACAAGTTAACCATGAAAAGCCATATATCACCTTTAAAATTCCTATAAAGGAAGACAACTGGCTGTCTGATATGATACCCTCAATTGATACTCATCCATGCAAGCAAAATATAATCATGCAAATAACACAAAATATAATTTAGTGTTAGGCTACTGCTTGGTTGCTCTAAGCCTTCTGGGTTTGCCTGGGGCACTCCTTGTCATCTGAATGATAGTGAATGTTGTGCTAGCATTGGTTTTTTTTCTTGTTATGCATATGTTATTACCAAGGGCACTGAATCAACTCATGCTGCAACCCACAACTCTATAAGCAGAAAATTCCACATTAGTTGACATTTATCATCTTGTCTAACACACATGATATATATTGTCTTTGTCCAATGCATATCTTTCTTTTCTTTTTTTCCTTGCATTTCTGGAGGCTACCTGATTACTATTTGATTCTCCAAACTAAAATACCATCTGTAGTTTGGTGTCTAGTTATGTCATGCTTGCTCTGCATTATCTTTTACATCTAATTTATGAGCAACATCTTATGATGCAGTTTTGAACTATGCAGTTTTTGAAGTTTCTACATCTGATGCAAAATATGATATGACTGAGCCTTTCATTGATTTGACAGGGATTTTCTGCCATGGCTGATAGATATTCTGTTGCTACCCTTATCGATACTACAACATCTAAAATACAGCAACTGCAGCACGCTTTTGCTGAACTTGAAAGCCACAGTGCCATATCTTTGAATTTGAAATGGAAAGAGCTTGAAGAACACTTTCACGGGCTTGAGAAGTCACTGAAGAAAAGATTTCATGAGTTGGAAGACCAGGAAAAGGAATATGCAACTAAGGTCACAGAGGCCCAAGAGATGTTGGAGAAGCAAGAAGCTGTGGTTGTGGCCAAGGAACTTGCTTCGTTGGAGCGGCTGCAGGAGAAAAGAGATGCTGCCTTAGCTGTTATATTTGTGAAGCACAAATCTGCTCCTAAAGAGCCTGTCACTAATGGCATGAGTAATGTTGTGCCTGATACTATTGTTGAAGAAAATTTAGAACTTAAGGCTGCCAAATCATGCTCTGAAGATGTCAAGCCTGTTGAAAATGGCAATGCAGATGCTAAGCCTCATTCGGAGTTAATGAAATTATGTGAAGAAATGGATGCAGAAGGACTCCAAAAGTTCATTTCAGACAATCGTAAGAACCTGAGTTCCATTCGTGAGGAAATCCCAATTGCATTCAGAAGTGCAACCAACCCTTTCAGTCTGGTTTTAGATTCCCTGAAAGATTTTTACTCTGGAGAGATTTTAGGATTGGATGGGAAGAAGGATGGGAACCTGTTGGGCCTGCGAAGGACTTGTCTCATGCTAATGGAGTCTCTTGGACAACTACAGGCAGATTCTGTAATGGGTTCCTTGTCTGATAATCAAATGCTGACATCGGAAATTAAAGAGCAAGCAAAGATGATTGCTACAGAGTGGAAGCCAAAGTTGGATGATCTTGACATTGATGCAAGCAGTGGGAACTCGTTGGAAGCTCATGCTTTTCTCCAGCTTTTGGCTACTTTTGGAATTGCTTCTGAATTTGATCAAGTTGAGTTATGCAAACTGATTCCAGCCGTCACTCGGCGCCGTCAGGCAGTTGATCTATGTCGCTCACTTGGGTTGTCACATAAAATGCCAGGTTGGCCTTTCTTTATGTTGAACCATCTATATTTCTCATGCAAATACTGCAAATTTAAGCATCATTGCTTTTTTCTCAATGTGCCTCTGCCCTGTCCTATACCTGGTTATGATAATACTGGTCATATATATACTGTATCATGGTTATGACAGATTTAGTTTGGGGAACTGCAAATATTATTTCCTGGATATGGCAAACCTGGCAGTAAGCCATAATTAGATATTTCTAAGGCTATCCTTGAATGAGCATAGTATTGTGTACTATCATTTTTATTCTGATCTGCTCTATGGAGCTTAATAGCCCACGCATGTTCTAGGTTAAAGCTATAGTATAACGTGTCTGTTACACAATATTGTAGTCTAGCTTTTTGTAGTGATCATGAACTCTCTGCGCTCACATCACGCTCCATGTTGTTGTGCAAAGAAGTCTTTGAGATGCATAAACATGACATAGACAATGATCAACCGTCATGCAATTTATATTTAGGATAATCTATAGCTATAGTTTTAAGGAGGGTACATGATGCGGGGATAAGTCTTTATCTTCAATGATGTATTCTTTGTAGTTCATTAAATTTCATTACAGGAAACAGACATGGCCAGTATAAGATAGGGACCTTATCTATAGAACTACATTTTTTTTCTTTTCTATTCATGTTGTATATGTTGATTGCAGGTAGAACCTATTAGTTGATAGTTGACTGGGTATGACAAGGGTAACAACAATATAAACATCATCATGATTATAGCAGATTCAAACTTTTGATGAATAAGTTAACATCTCATATAATTTAGGACCTCCATTGTATATTTTGAAAATTTTACAGCTATGTAATGATTATGCAACAAATCTATCATGTTGATTCAATTTGCTAAAACCATTTTCAACTTAGATGACCAGACCCATTTAAACACAAAATTCATTTGGAAGATTTTTGAAATGCTTTATTGGACATTGTGTCTGAAACAATAAAGTTGAATCATCTGTCTTGATTACTTTTCAGAAGTTATTAACAAGAGAAGGAGATGTCTTATATCCCTCACTCTTATTACTCCTTTCTTATTTTGAGAGTCTAGGAGATGGTGACTTAACAATATCGATTCTTTGTTTCTAACCCCATTCGAAAAGGAGAGAGACACTCTGGTAGTGTAGCCACCTCCTATGCCTTATCTTTCCTTCTTTAAAAAGGAGTTCAGAGATGAATTGAGTTCTTCATCATACATTGCCTTTTGCATCTTTATGTAGATTCTTTTCAGGTCTAGGCGAATGCTTGAGTGTTGCCATCAGTTGCATGGAGTTCTACTGATTTAACCAAAAAAGTTACATTTTTCTTAAAGCCAGCTAACCTTCTTGATTTTATATAGAGTAGTACCCTTCTTTCATTGTTTCCTTGACCTAGAACCTACGATCAATTTATGAAGGATAATCTGAAAGCAAAAGATGTAGAAAGTTCACAAGCTTTTATGGAAAATGTTATGATCTATCTATCCAGAAATCATATAAATGTGGTAAGACTTGTAAATTAAGGTGTTCTAGACCAATTAAGACATGAAGAAGCTTTAAAGGTCTCAACTGATGCTATGTTGCTGAGAGGAAGGGATGATAAATGAAGGCCTTGATTTCTAAGTGAAATTAGAGGAGCCATCAATGTGGTCCTAGGAGTAGTCCCACTCTTTGGCTTATAGAGAAAGGAGGGAAGGACAAGAGGACCACACAATGCTGTTCTCCTCATAAGGGTCTGCGAAACCGGTATGAGAACTGTATCGGTACATTGCCAGCTATGTACGATATGGTATGCACCCTATACCATGATAGGATGTCAATTATTTTCTCACTCTTAACTATAATACCACTTTGTACCTTACAGTACAAGACTGTTCAACTTGGATGGGATCGATTAAATTCATACTGACTTAAAGCTCTGAATTAAAACTCGGTATTTTATTGGTACCTTGCCAATATGGTATGGTACAGTCGGTACGATAGATCTTGCTCCTCGTCATTTGATTTATTACTAGGAAAACATAGGTAGGAAGAAGGCAGATCATTGCCTGCCCTATTACTTATTTTTTAGTTTTCCTCGATATAATGATTTAACAATGTATATCTTGTGGTAAATGGAATGTTTAAGGTTTGGAAAGCAAACTCAATAGCCTATTAAGCTCAAGTCTTATATCCAATCTCAAGTAGGTGCTACAAGGCCTTTCTTTCTAAGTTCTAGTTGATGCTTTCCCTTTGAATTTGTTGCAGTTTGTTGATTATTTAAACTTATAGTAAAAATATAAAATTAATTTAGTGGTGAGCAGCAAGTTAGGATGAACCCAGGACCGATACCAACCTGACTGATAGGGTCAGATTGGTTTGGTTCTAACTGTTAATAGGGTCAGTTCTAGATCCAAAACCCTAGAACTGACTTCATTTGGATTTGTTCTTGATTCCAAGGTCAGTTATGTGGTTTTGACTTGAGAACCAGACATGCACAAGTTGTCTACCATATCTACTAAGAGATCTAGGGTGTTAGATCAATCAATGTATTATCTAGGGTGTTGTATCAATCAATGTATAATATATACATTTTAAAAAAATTCCAAGCTAATGCAAGAAAAAGGTTTTACCCTGCAACGAACCTAGAGCCAAACGGAACATATTGGTTCAATTCCAAGTTGGCTCTAGCGTAGGGTCAGTTCAGTTTTGGGTCCAAAATCTTAGAACCAATACCGATAGGGTTGGTTCGAGGTTTTGGGTTGGAACCAACCAATTCTCACCTCTAAATAAATCTACATGAGAATGACTCAGCCATGAAGACTAAGCTGTTGAATCTGAATGGGCACATCCCTGCTCACCCTATACGTTGTTCCATCTAGATTTGGGGTGAAGATCACCCCATCTAGAGGGTTTATTCTATGACTTGATCTGAATTCTAAAGCATCTGAGAGAACAACAATGCGAACCTCTCTCTTCTGTTTCTTTTTTACCTTATGTTCCTTTTCATTTTCTTGTTGATCTTTAACAAATTATAGTTGCTTAGTTTTGGATTATGTTTGCCAAGTATGCTAGTGCTGTTTCTATCATTGTACTCATAGCTGTTAATTGTTATTCTTTATTGTGTTGTTTATTGGTGCATGTTTTCTCTTTATTTTCTTTTTATGGCTCTATGTGTCAGCAACACTAGTATATCGTAAAATTACTGAAGGTCTTGAATGTGCACAATATGCTTTGGTATAATGCGAAAATACACAATATGCTTTAGGATAATGTTATAACATATTTGCAATAGTTTCTTCTACATCACCAAACATCTGCCTTCATTCAACATTGACATAGTGGACTGCTGAAAACTTGTCAAATAGCTTTTTCCAATGAACAATTTCAAAAGCTACAATTTAGAAGGCTTAATCCAAAAACTTTTGCATCAGAACTAGAGCTTCTCAACTCTCCTGGAGTCTATGCTTTTTATGTTCATGACAGTTTTTCAAGGAGATAACGTAATGACGACATTCACCCTGCCCAGCAGTCTGATCATGCTGTCTACCGTTGTATGTTAGTCGCAAGCCCACTCAGGAACCTATCTCTCCACTGATGTGGAGTGTTGAACACTAGTTCCTTTTGTCACACAATAGTTTCCTTATCTATTTGCTGAAAGTCTTAGAGGGTTATGATTTATGAATACTATTATAACCATATTGAGCTTTAACTATTCTCCTATTGATGCTTATGGTATTTTCTTCCATCCTGTTTTTGTTTCTTATCTGACCAAATTTATTGATTCCTTAGGTGTGATTGAAGTGCTTTTAAATAGTGGAAGGCAAATTGAGGTTGTTAATCTGTCATATGCATTTGAGTTAACGGAGCAATATGCACCAGTGCCATTACTGAAAGCGTATTTGAAGGAAGCAAGGAAAGTGTCACAAGTCAAAGCTGGAAACATGTCTCCCGGTGCACAGGTGGGTTTTCCATTTGCTTTCAGTTATGGTATTATTTTCTATTGATTTATTCTAACAATTTTTGAATTTTATAATTCGAGCAAGTTATGGAGAGAGGTTTTGCAAGTGTTGGAAGTGAAGTGGAAATAATTTTCTGAGCCCAGTTGATAGATTAGTAGAGTTTGTTGACTATGGCTGTAGGATTTTCATTTATGAAGGGTCTTGATATCTATGTTACTTGGAATTTGTGTTTAAGTTTGGAAGTCGACTGAGTTAGTGAATCCAGATTCTATCAAATAGAGGATAGATATTCAAAGAATAATGAAATAGGAGGCAGGATACTCAAGTTAGTAGGGGCTACTAGAATTTACCTGTGAAGGGTAAGGTTGAACTGAGGTGCATCAGAGTCACCTAACTTATCTGTTAATGTTTCATTTCTTGACTGTGGTAGTAAGACTTAGACTATCATTATTCATTCATGCAAGATACAGATTTTACTTGGGGCCTGCTACACCATTTGGTAAACTAAAAATGCTGGGTTTCTCGTGTGCGTGATACTTAATCAGCTGATGCACGAAAGTACCAAAAGGATGCGGTTGCATGCATTCGTTGGAGTTTGTGTTGCTTAGATGTACCTGGGAAACTACTTTCCTTCTTTCTTATTATAGCACTATTATTGGGTTAAGTCTTGGCAGCTGGAAGACCTTACTTAAGTGCACAATTTCTTGTTTAACATGCTTTCATGTGAGATAACTACTGTTTTTGCTATCTGAGGCCATATTTGATGGAATATAACATATGCACCATGAAGATTTCAAAATGTCAACAGTGTTGCAAGGGTTCCTGATTCCCCAAAAATAATATTTTCACGGCTACTCATGCTAAGAGAGGGAAAGGGATATAACAACCAATTTCAACTTTGATTAACCTTGGAATCTTAATTAACATTGCAATGCATGTAAGGATGTGTGATTAGGAAACAATTGGAAATGCATCATGAGACCTTAAAATTCTTCTGATTTTAAAAGGTGCCATTTCATTACTTTTCTTTTATGTTTTTATATAGCTGATGTACTCTCTTTGGGCTGTTTCCCAATTGTTACCTTTTTGCCAGTCCTGCACTCTTTGCTTAAAACTCCATTTTGTTTTTGTTTGTAGTGCCATCAAGTAGTTAGTGGAAGGTAGTCACTGTTGCTCTAGTTTTCTATGCTCATCCAGCTGCATTGGCAATGATCTTTATTTTTATTCAAAGCTCTCTTTATGTTTGTCATATGGATGTCCCATTATAATTTCTGCTTAATACATTAGAGGTACTTCCAACTTTAACCACATACCCTTAATATTTTTTTATTCAACATTACCTATGTATGATTTCTTTTGTCTGATGGATTTAACCTAGTAATGACATTTTGGTTGGGGAATTTCTTTTCCGTGATGCTAATTCCCTCCTTAACTCCACTGTAACTCCATTGATGGTGCATCTGACATCTAGAACTTTCGGTTTTGTCAAATTTGATCATTTTCCCATGTTAGCTGCAGAAAACATTAACCATGGGCTTCTTCTGTTGCTAACGTATGCATAAATTGAGTCCTATTTCATGGTTTTGATTTTTTTTTGTTTAAAATCTGTATTCTTTCAAGGTCAACCCTCCATAATTTGATGGCAATTTCCCAATAGAGATCTGTTGGTTAATAAGGACATCTTAAATTAATGTATATCGCTGCTAGATTTTGTAGCTTCTCTTTCTTCCCCTTGCTTATTTTTGATTTTGGCACTGGTGGTTCTCAAATTGGGTATCATCACTTTGGTGAATTAGAGAATAGGCTATTTTAAACAACTTATGCATTTGCAATATTTTGCCCTGCCATATGAGTGAAAAGATCATGAGTACGGATGGCAACGGCTCGGGGATGGCCCGGGGCGGCCTATACCGGTTAGAAAAAAATTTCCGTTCTTTGTCCCGTTAAGCCATTATAGTTAACGAGGCGGGGACGGGATACCTAGCTGGGTAAACAGATACCCACTGGATACCTGTTTGGTTGTTTATATAAAAAAATAAAATTATTTTATTAAATTTATAATTTATTAAAAAATTAAAAAAATACTAATGGAAAAATCCTATGGAGTTCTTTGAATTAACTTTTAACAACTGTCCATTTTCTTTTGAATTAACTCTCCCTCAATCTGACTTGCCGAGTTTATTGAAAGTTGAAACGTTTGATGCTCTGTTTTTTTATTATTATTATTTTAGAAGTAAAAATAAAGTCTTCAAAATAAAAGTAAAGGAGTTTACAAATGATATTTAAAAAAAGAAAAAAAAATCTCCTCTTTCTTGGATAAGGAAGAAGAGAACGAAAAGTAAGAAAGGAAACAATTAACAAGGGAGAAAATAAAGATTTCCAATGCAACAACTGCAAAAAAAAAAAAAAAAATACATTTAAATTTCAAAGGAAGCTAACAGCAAGCCAAGGATGTTATTAAAGGCATTTCAAGAAATAAAAATAAAAAGATATCTTTCTTTAAAAATAAAGGAAAGTGATTAAGTGAAGCTATTAAAATTTAAATATATTATATTAAAGCTAACGGGGACGGGAATGAATAAACGGTGATGGGGCGAAGAATACCGTCTCTGGGCCATTTACCTGTTTAGCCATTAATGAGTAATCCCCGGTACCTATTAAGCGGTTTAGATTGAAGATTCTTTGACCCGTTAAAAATGGTACCGGCTGGATAAACAGCCAAACGGGGAAAGTTGCCATCCCTATTTCATGAGATGAGTAAATAGTGGAAGTTTACAGTCACCTAAATATTTTTAATGAGAACACTCTTATGCTGGTAGCAGGTGGAGGCCTTCAGCTCTTTGTAAGTAGTGTATGGGAACCTCACAAATTCAAACTTCAGTGAATATTAGACAAAGTCCTCACGTGTGGCAATCAAAAGTAGACGATTTGGTCTTTTTATTGTAGTTGTTTCCTAACGTAGCCTTTAGGAGGCAGCCAGAAGATGATGTTTTCGAATCAGTGCAGGTATTATGGAGGATGCTTGATTTATAAATCTGATTCACGCCAGGATCCTTGAACAGCTTTGGACTGTGAAAATGCATGACTTGAATGTGGGGGCTTGTGATTGAAAGATCTCCAATTATGGTGCAAACTTCCAAGTGCGGCTGGATGTTTGCACAAGAAGCTGCAAGTCTTTCCCTTCTTTAAATGAACCCTTCCCTTTAATGAAGGCAACCATTGAGACTCCTTTTCAAGTTGTCTTGGAAAAAATAGAGATATTGCACAAAACAAAAAGTGGGGAAGTATTTATAAACTTGGGTAGTTATGAAAAAAAAATGCTAAAATTAACTTGATATTATCAGAATCAGTAATGTTCTCCTTATTTGTAGTTATGTCATGTGCGTAAGTTGTTCTAAGTGCTGGTTGAATAAAAAAACCAATAATGTTGGTTTTCTGTGAATGATGTTTCCTTTTCCTATTTTAAAAGTGGTTGTCCAGACCAGGGTTATGAGAGAACCAAGCTGCAGTCATCTCATGTAGTAGGAATATTTTGTCACATATTTATTGTTATTTTGCACTTTGACTGACCATTTTTCATATTTCAGAATGAAACAAATGAACGTGAACTGTCTGCCCTTAAAGCTATCATCAAGTGCATTGAGGAGCACAAGCTTGAGGAGCAATACCCAACTGATCCACTTCAGAAAAGAGTCCTTCAGCTAGAGAAGGCCAAGGCTGACAAGAGGAGAGCTGCTGAAGCTGCAAAGCCACAGTCCAAGAGGCCCCGTGCGAATGGTACTACTTATGCTCCTCGTGTGACTGGCATTCCTGACAAAAGCTTCTATCGAGCACCCCCTGAGAGATACCCATATCCATATGACAGGCAGTATGTGTATCCAGCTGAAACCCATCATCCTACGCTGATGGGTTCGGCTCCCTATACCATATCTCCAACTCATACCACCTACTATGGAAATGGCTACCAGGTCCAGTACCAAGCCACCTATTTACACTAATGGAGAAGGTGCAGTTGTTCGTGATCTGTCCTAACTATTAGCTTTTAACCCATTGGGTGCTGCAGTGTATGGATTAACTGAAATCTAAGTAGTTCAAAAGTAGTCTGTTCCTTGTGTTATAAGTGTTTGTCCATTGTGAGTTGTGAAAAGCCTATGTTCTTATCCTTTTGACTGATGACATTTTTCTTTCGATGTTTAGTTGTGACTTTATCTTATGCTCTCTTGCCAGTGGTTCCAAGATTGTGCACTTTGTTTCTCACTGTACTGTTTGCTTGACGCATGCGGTTCAAAAGACCTAACTTTATTTCAGCTGGAGTGGCCACCCAAGCTACGTACTGAATCCTGTATTTAATGATGATTCTTATGAAATGCTTCTAGTACACTGTTGATGGCATGGAATGATCTGTGGACTCCTTTTCCAGCATCTTGATTACGTGTGGCATTCAATTAAGCTATCATGGATAGGCTATAAGCTGTCATAAACTACGTAACTGGTTCTACTGGAATTGAGGAGCTCTCAGTTGGTGGATGGACGAATTTTTGCTTGAATCTGAACCTGCCGTCCATGCTTATAAGATTACAGTATATACAGGTCTTCACAAAAGATTTCATATGGGCGTCCCTGGTCTTCAAGCCCCAGTTGGATGTGTCGAACAGGAGGGTAAAAAACTTTTGCTCTCTTGCTATCCGTCTGCTTTAGTGTGCCTATGTTGTCGTACAAACATATATTCTTTAGGAATTTGCAGGAGGGGTTAGCCTCATTTTCCCTAGAGCAAATAAAAGAACAAAAAAAAAAAAAAAGGCTTTGGTAGGTTTGTTTCGGTTACAATCCTCTGAGGGTTTCTCGGCATTTCCGGATCTTGTTGCGTTGCACAAGCTTATTCGAGGCTTTTAAGCATGTTGGAGATGGGAAGATGGACTTGATCTGGCTCCCAGTTTATTATCTTTTTGGCGTCTTGTTCTATAATTATGTACGGTTGCCCGATTGTTTAAAGATATCGCTTATAGCCGTACCGATCAGGTGGTCCTACAATATCTTCTAGGCTAGCATGGTTGGTCTACCGTGAAACTGGGACACCAGAACTTATGAAGAGAGACGGAAATTGTGGAATTTGTTTGGGGTCCAGCTCCCTTTGAAATGCGTAGGTTAATATGTATGGGGTATGGGGCCATATTAATCACTGTCTGAGCAATAGTCTGACCTCACACATTTTTTAGGTGTTCTTTGCTTTTTGTCCTCTTCACTTACCTTTAAGTAAATTATCTATCACTAAACGTGAGTGTCCCACTTAAGAATGAAAGCCCTGTTCTGATTCAACCAGCCTGTCCATGATGAAGAGCCTTCCATATTAGCGATGGCCGGTTGTTAAATCTACACAATCCATCCATAAAAGATCTTTTCATTAAATCTTCTCTGAGAACTAAAATGGACCTAAACGGCGATCACACAACACAAAGTTAGGCTGCAAATGAATCAAGCTATTCGATAACAGGTTGGGCTTCGTAGCACCCCGTTCAAGCTAGGTTATTTTTTATGAGCATCATAAATTTGCATGACTGAATCGAAGTATGAGTAATAAATCAAGTTCGAATTAAACTTGATTCCCATCTTATCAGAGCAAGCTGAGCCTGAGCTGCCGACTTGGTTCGCTTTTTTTGTTTTTTTTCAAACACCCTACTACGTAGCAAGTGTGAACAACATGGTAGCACTGCATTAAAAACCTGAGTCCAAGCTAGAACCCAAGCCCCTAACTCACGTGCGACCCGACTCATAAAGGTTAGGAAAAAAGATGAGCACCTTTCCAACGTTTTTTTGCATGCCTTTGAATCCCAAAAATCCTTTGTAAATTCCAAAGGTCAATGCCTCAAAACATTATCGAAGCCAAAGAAGGAAGACTCCAAATGGAGAAACTGCTCACCTGATGGCAAGCAAACAAAACTAGGGAGCATCCGTGGCAGAGAAGAGGGTTTGTTAGCCAACCATTTTTTTTTTTTTCCCGTCAATTCCTCTTTTTCTTCCCTTGGAGGAAGAGGGAAGAAGAAAAAGAAGTTGCCGGTAGAGATTAGAAATAATAAAAGTCAGGGGAGAAGGGATGGCCTCCTCTTCTCCTCCCCTGGGTCTTCTCATGCGGCCTCCAGCGATTTCTGTCTCCATCGGCCCTTGCTTCGCCCCTCAAAAACCTCGCTTTCCCTGCTCCTCCCTCGATGCTTCTTCTTCTTTCGATAGGGGATGGCTCGGAGCCAAGAGACCTCTCGACGCCATCAATTCGACACCCAAGGTAACACTCTCTTCTTTTTCTCCGTGTCTCTTTGTAAAGGAGGAATTTTTTGCCCCGTTTCTGTTGGTCCATATCGCCCTCTTTCCAAAAAGTTTTGTGCCCCTCATTTTTCTCTTGTGTTGTTTATATGGTTTCTAGGAGACTAAATATTGATCTTCTTTGAGTGTTTTTTTTTCCCCGTATTTATAGGGTTTTGCATTTCTTTATCGTTTCTGAGCTACCACGTGAATTTTATTTTTGCATATGGTAGGCCTTTTATGGATTTAGATTTATGTTGGTGAGAAAAAAGCTCGTGTCTTGGAGGTCATACGACAATTCCTATGTAGAATAAGTGAGAAAGGGTGGGAATTGAAGGTATTGAATAGAATTTACTTGAGGAGAGTGGAGATACAATGCTCTAGCGGGGCTCACTTGTGCAGGAAAATGCCCAAAACATTTTGATACTTCAAGGTAAATTTCTAATATCAAATGTTTATGCTTAGATATTGTTTTAGGAATTGCCCTTTTGTGTGTGTTTATAGGTCTAGGGTCTTGCGTTCTTCTCTATATTCCGAGCTATCTCTTGAAACTTAGTGTAATATTAGGTAGTTGGATTTGTTGCATATGGTAGGGGCTTAGCTTCACATTGGTAATAAAAGTTCCATCTTGGGGATCATTTGATAATTTCAGTGCAGAATAGTTTATGCAAAGTTGAATTAGAAGTTATTGGGTAAAATTTTCTTTGCAAGAGTGGAGATACGGTGTTGTAGCAGGCCTTGCCTGTGTATACAATGCTGAAAAGGTCTTGCTACTGGAAGATAAATTTCTAATATGGAATGCCATATTTAAATATTGGAAAAATGAATGCATATTTGCTATCTTACCTTGGGTGTTTTACTATCGACCTGATGCAATTTGTTTGTTGTTTATCATGGATGGTATGTGGAAGTGAACTTAAAATGATTGGAAAAGTAATTTTAGTAAAGAAGATATGCTGATCTCGACATGGAATTTGTAATTCCATAAAGCTATCTTTTTGATAATGCTAGTGTTGGGCATATCCAATGCAAATGGCTTTTTTAAGCGGGAGCGTTTGATGGAAATCTGCAATTCTATCGATTATCATTGACTGTTTCAAGTATGATATGCATTTTGTCTTAAAAGAAAAAAAACATTTCATCAACAATTATGAATTGACAAATATACTTCCTCTAGTAGTTGATGTATTTCTATACTTTTCCTTTCTTAATTACTGATTGTAGATGAAAAGAAGTCATCCAGTGATCTCTCATCTCTCACCGAAAGAAAGAAAAAGGAACTTTGAATATAGAAGGGAAGTGTTCTTGCACTGTATTTCAGGGAAGAAAGAAGACGAGAATATGGAAGGGAACTAGTATTAAGGGAGGACTCTGATCGTTGTTTCCCTCTTTTCCAGATTTAGTGGAAGTCTTGCTTGCTTCTCCCGTTGTTGGGATTATATTTAAAGTAGCATCCCTCAGTTTCTTTAAAAGTAATGCTAGATTGAATTTTTGAGAGAAGGGAATTAAAAAAATAAAAAATGAATGCATGCCACATTGTTTGTCCTGCCATAAAGGCTCTTCCGTTATATGCAATCAGGTATGATTGGATTTATTAGTTTGCCTTGTCAGAATTAGAAACCCAATATGTGGAATTCCAAACATGGTGCCTTTTGATATGTATAACATGTTATATTTTGATTTGCTTATTCAAGGTTAAGATTTGTCTCATCAAAAAATTACCAAGATTAAAAAAGAAAAGCATTGAGGAAAAAGAAAACTAGTTACATAATGACATCTTTGAATGATAAAGTAAGCAATAAATAAGTATTTTATTTTTTTAAATAAAGCTATTTGTAGCTATTAGTTGAGTCTGTATAGGTTAGACAAGATTTCTAGGTTTTGACCAAGGTTTTAAATCTCATGGGATGCAGCTGTCTCAATTTTTTCATGGAACGGAGTCTCGGGCCATCTTGACACTTGGGACGCGGCATGTCCTAAGATGCGTCAATTAAGATACTGGGACGATGGCGGAACGGTCCTATCCTGATACTTAGGACAGCAACCTGTCCCTGCATCTGGGACTTGAAATCATGGTTTTAACTATTCTTTTTGACTTGCTCATGATATGAATGAGTGTTGATTCACTTCATTTTTAGCATTCTTGTCTAATGTATAATACCAATGTGTCCTTTGTCGAAGTTCTACACAAGTTATTGTTCTTCAGAATATGTTAAGGGGCCATGGAATCATGCTTTCTCTCTTTTTCATGCCAAAACTGTTTGTTGACTTTCAAAGTGCAGAATTTAGATGGAACAAATTAATGATTTTCCCATGCATTCTGTCACAAGTTATATCCTTCTCTTTTTGAAGCTTATATTCTTCTCTTGCGCGCTCTGATAATGTTAGAGTCTTGTGATGTATTTGGTTTTCACTGATGATTTACTACCAGGGACTGTTTTTTTTATGTGCTGGTATAGTGGCTTTGTGGAAATACAAGAAGAAGCAGGGTTGAACATAATTTGGGGAATCAACACAGGGATGAGGCAATATTCTTTGGGTCTGATGAGGAAAATGGGGTCCAAGTTCCTACACAAGCCCAATCTGTTGTTGAAGGCTCAAGCACAGTTGTTGTATCAGAGTACAAGCCAAATCCTGATATCGACTATCTGCAGGTATCCGTTTTCATCACTATGGTTTAACATCATGGCATGTCCAGCTTGTGGAAAATTTTATCAGATGTCTTGTTGTCCACATTGTGGACTTGACCTTGCAATTACTTATAAATCATTAGATGGGTCATTTTATCTTGTATTCAGAGCATAGCTGCAGTGAATTTCCTTGGCAAAGTCACAAATTAATCAATGAGTTTTAAACATCTTTAAAACCAAGATATTAAGATTTAATCTATTTAATTGATAGCCTATGATATTTCTAAAAATAAAATAAGAGTCAATGAAGAAACAGTATATGATTCTCTAACATTGACTTCTTTCAACTCTTTTGTGCCTTTTGGTTGATAATGCCTCAAGTTATGGGTAGGGATGGCAACGGCCCGGGGACGGCCTCTACCGATTCCCGTCTCCGTTGGGGAAAACCTTCCCATTCTTCGTCCCGTTAAGCCGTTATAGTTAACAGAGCGGGGACGAGGATACCCGGCCGGGTAAACGGGTACCCAATGGATATCCGTTTGGCCGTTTACATAAAAAAATAAAATTATTTCATTAAACTTATAATTTACTAAAAGCTTAAAAAAAATACTGATAGGGAGAGAGATCGGTTCGCTAGAGTTCTAGCTTTAATGTTCAAGGCGGCGGCGTGAAAGAAGAGAAGAGACAGGGAGATTCAAACGTGTTTTACTAGGATTTTTTAGTATATTTGCTTTATTTATTTTAAAATTTAAATATAGTATATTAAAGCTAATGGGGACGGGGACGGATAAACTGGGATGGGGCGAAGGATACAATCCCCAGCCGTTTACCCGTTAAATAGGTAATTTTCGTACGTTTAGACCGGGGATTTTCCGACCCGTTAGAAACAGTACCGGCCGAGTAAACGGCCAAACGAAAAAAATTGTCATCCCTAGTTATGGGTGTATCTCATAGGTTAAGTTGACATAATCACCTCATACTTCATAAAGCTGATTACTTTTTTCCCTTGATATGTTGCTTTAGTTATTTTACATGGTTCAGAATTAAGCATAAATGATGTTTCTTGCTCATAACATAGATGGTAAGCTAGCATTCTAGCACACTATGTCATGGATTTTGTTAACTTTGATTCCTCATGAATCATCACAGAAAGGAGATGGTTAACATCACAAGTAAAACAAAGGTATATACTGCATGCATCTTGAGTATTCTTCATATCATCCTTGTTGACAGATAATTTGAGCAGCATGTTGATATTTGAGAACAAATATCCATAGCCTGGAGATTAGATATTAAAACTTGCTTGTTTCAAATCTTCTCTCATTCTTGTGAACTTGCAGATCAGTTGTCTGCATTAGTGTACACATATCAAAGCAGTAGTTGAACTTTCTAGCTTATACATCTTTGCACATACGTTAGTCATCCCTACAGATGGATAACAATGTATCCCCTCACACAGACAGTAATCGGGCTGTTTTGTTTCAGTTCATTTTGATTTCTAACAATTATATTTTACAGGAATTATTGGCTATTCAACAGCAAGGACCTAGAGCAATTGGTTTCTTTGGGACACGTAATATGGGATTCATGCATCAGCAGCTTATCGAGATTCTGAGTTATGCTATGGTGATAACGGTAGGATTTTCTTTCTTTTCTGCCATTCTGGCTACTTGTGATTCTTCCGATCCTTTTCTCACTTCATTGTGACGTGTTAATTTCACTGCAGAAAAATCATATTTTTACTTCAGGAGCATCTGGGACTAATGCAGCTGTTATCAGAGGTGCTCTAAGAGCTGAGAAGCCAGAGTTGCTTACTGTAATCTTGCCCCAAAGCCTGAAAATGCAACCACCAGAGAGCCAGGAATTATTGTCTAAAGTAAGACTAGAGTTTTTTTTTTTATCCCTTCCAATTTTTAGTGACATATGTCTAAAAGTAAGCTGCATATGTCTTGTTCATAAGGTTCAGGATCTGCTGTGGATCATGCACTTTGAAAAGTCCTGTTATGTATTGGTTGAATCACTTGGATGCTGTTTCTTGCTGTTTCTGTAACTGTTCTAAAAATTGTTGATGAATGATGTTTCCTTTCGTACTCATACAGGCTTCTTATGATTTTCCATAGTGAAGATGCTTGGTCCCATTTTAGTAAACTATTCTCATTATTTTTTATCACTTTGTTACTGTTGACAGTTATATATCAGTAATTGCATTTTTTTTTGGAGCTCTTATTTAGATCCCCTTAGATTTTCTTAAGGGTAATATCTTGCATTTATGTGCATAACCAAATATAGAAGGTAACTTCATGCATTGCTTGTTCTTGCAGTGCCTAAGCTTCCTTCCATCTACCCATTTCTAGCTTAATATGCTCCTTTCTTATCTAAGGCTTCATATGGTCTGGAAATTAAGAGACTGAGTAGTTTTAGTATAGCTCTATTGGGGAGGTGGTGGTAGAGGTATAAGGTGAAAGAGCTAGGTAGCTCGTGTAGAGCCCTAATTGCTTCTGATGCTTCATAATCATATGCTATTAAAGTCCACTGGTGACTCTTGGAGTATTTAATTATTGGATGCTTTTTAGATTACATGCTGGTGCTTTGGAACACAGCTTCATAATTTTTGCTTAGTCAAATCATATTGGTGAGGCTTAAGTAGGTTCCATGGTACTCTTGTTGTATAGAGGTTTTATGATTTTCTTATGTTCTTGGCTTTCTATCTGGGTTTGTACTTTGTACTAGTTGTTTGGATAATGGCATGAGTTGATTATCCACAATCCTCGCTCCCCTGCAGAAAGGAAAAGAGATGTGCATCATCATCTATTGTACAATGTCGCTTTGTCATCGGTGGTAATCATCATTGGCCAAGCTGGTTACTTCTACTAAAAAGTTATCCATCTTGCCCTTTCCATCGTGAAACCATGAACACTTTTTTTTTCATGAGTGCCTTTGTGCATGCCTTGCTTAGAACATGTCAATTGACTTGTTCATTAATTGATGGTTTGTCCCAAGGACAACTGCTGTTGCTGAAAGGTTGTTTCTAGATGCCTTGTTGTGTTGTGGCTTGATAATTTCTTTAGGCTATTATGTGCATGGTCTCTTTTTTGAAGCTCTTTTTGGTAATATATGATAAATTTAATTTGGAGCAGGCATTCACTTGTTGATAGCCATTGGGTGCTTCTTCTATGGTCTGTTTAGGAGATTGAAATAAATTGCTTGCAATTGTGTTCTCTATACCTGGTCATTTCTAGGGATGGCAATTTTTTTTGTTTCTCCGTTTATCCGGCCGGTACCGTTTTTAACAGATCAGGGAATCCCCGGTTTAAACGGTTTAACGAATAATTAAGATTTTTCGTTAACGGCTAAATGGATAAACGGTTCGAGGACGGTATCTTTGCCCCATCCCCGTTTACCCATCCCCATCCCGTTAGCTTTATATAATATATTTAAATTATATATTAATATATATATATATATTAAAAATTAAAAATTAAATAAAAAATATATATACGTTTGAAATGCAATTAGAATTTGATAGATCATTTCTTATCTGGTTTGTTACTGTGTTAAAGCTAATGTGTTAGATGTATCAATATCAATGATTGGTTGTTGGCGATTGATCTATCTTATCCTTAAAAAAAATATTTTTTAATTTTTAATAAATTATAAATTTAATAAAATAATTTTATTTTTTTTATGTAAACGGGCAAACGGATACCCAGTGGGTACCTATTTTGCCCGGCCGGGTATCTCCGTCCCCGCCCCGTTAAATATAACGGCTTAACGGGACGGGGAACGAGGATTTTGTCCTAATGGGAACGGGGACCGGTATAGCCATCTCCAGGCCGTTGCTATCCCTAATCATTTCTTAGTTGTTCAATTTACCTTTTGACTTATTCTTGGCCCTTTTAGAACTTGGAGTTCTCTTCTTTTGCGTGATCCATGGTTTGCCTACCTTTTTTATCTTTTCCAAATCCTTTCTTGTGCCTGTGTAAGATCATTAAAAAGAAAAAATAGTGATGCATTCACTTTTTCACTAGAATTATATGCTTCACTTCTTTATTAATCTCCATACAATAATGTTAGCGTTTGGCCGTTTGGTCATGTTGTAGCTTATTTCCCTGTGGAGGATTTAGGTATAAGCCACGTGTTTAGGATAAGAAGTGGCCATCTGGTGTTCATTAATAGATTGTTAAATGATTACAGAAGACCCCTTAACTTGCTTATTGAGAGTTGGATCAAGACACTGAGGATCTATGTATAGGTTTTACATGGAGTAACTCGAGCTGCTTGGATCAGCAGATCTGTGCTTTGTTCATTGTCCTGGACTCCTGGAAATCCTCACGAATGTTACATATTCTAACTAGAGTCAGCATTGCTGGATATTGTTCAAGATTTGATGGATATGCCAAAGTGGGTTTCACCCATGGTTGAAGGTTGCATGGAGAACTTGACAATATGTTAGCACCGGTATGGGGGTGGTATGATGTTCCATCGTTAATTCCCTACCATTATGCACTGATCTTGCCTCGCTCTCCAGTGGGTCCTGCACTTTTTAGTGCTCGGCATAAGCAATGTGAAGATTGTGCTGGTCATTTCAATAACACCACCCAACCGGGCTGTGTGTGTTCATCATGTTGCCCGGAGCCACCACAAGTTAGGTATGCGCACAATTGGTTCATGAAGGGGAATGGATGTATAGGTTATAATTGGTTAGATCCTGAACTTGAATTAGATGAAGTTTTTGAAGAGAATTAATGGGGAATGAGTTTGGTTTCTGAAAGAGATTCTGAGTCATTTACATTTTTATATTGTAGTACACAGCAATTGGGTAATTATGTGAGAAAATGGTAATTATCTTGTGATTCTCAAATTTGAACCTTACAGAAGTTAGATGCCCATAGAGCTTACCTTCTCATGTACTTTCTGGTATGTTTTTTATGAAACTAATTTATCAAAAGTGGAGATTATATACAAACATGATGTCGTAAAAGGGAAATATGAATCCTGGAATTTTTCTTATAGGATTCTATATACGAGCTTTTTTTCTTCTTCTTCTAAACTACCCATACATTCCCCAAACTTTATAAAGGGTGGAAGAAAATCACCAGTCTCTCTCCCCCCCCTTCCTCCTTCCTTCCCAAACTTCCTATCCCTTTATCCCAACAAGTCTGCTTAGATTGTCTTCAGATCTTCTCCCATTTATTTTATCTCTTTCCGAACCTGTCACCTCCAGATGATCTTTTGATATTCTCTCAAAGTCCTGCTATGTTTATCCTTCCATGCCATTATTATTTTAATAACTGATTAGCTTTCAGGGAGAAATTGAGACATACTGTAAAAATTTTGAATGTGGATTCTTGTTACTTTATTTTATTTCTCTAATTTGTTACTTTTCATTTTCTTTCTTTTATAATCAATTTTTATGTATTCAATATTTTTTCATTTTCTTTATTCTATGTTTTATCTATTATAATATCTTAATTTTTTAGGCATTTTCTCTAATGTGTATCACATGTGCTTGGTTGCAGTGATTTTCAAAGATAACCATTATCTAGGTCTTCACAGTCAGTTGTAAAATTTGTAATTGCTTTTAAAATTTATTTATATCTAAATGTACATTTTCTTTTATATTTCTAGTAAACCTGTCTCCTTTCACTTACCTCAATGAAACTCTGTATGCTGCACCTCTTATCATTGTTGTTTGTGATATTTCTTTAATTTGCAGCAGTTGTTCCCAATACATTTGTCTGGCTAAGAAAGAAATTAAACAACCCATTTATTTCCATCCATGCCCCATTTGGTCTGTTTCTTTTAAGCTTTATTGGTTTAAAAGCAATTCTCCTAATTCCATTTTTGGCCAATTGCACCTGAGCAATTAATGCTAGCTTCTCTCTCTCTCTCTCTCCCCCCAAACATGCATACACACACCAAGAATTCGGGACCTCTCTGAAAATCATTTTATAGAGAAGCTCTGGGGTGAAGGTGTTGTTCTGCTTGGCATCCTTCTAACCTGCTAGGGAACCCCACTTTTATTTGTTCTTGGCTGAATATTTGCCTTATCTGGTTGCTATTTCCTCTTTGTACTTTCCATGACCCTGCCCTTACCTTGGCTATATTTTGGCAAAGTGTTGATGATCTCCCCATACAAATTGATTGATTTCCTCACAGCCCTGATGCAGAAACATGTGCACTGATCCATGTCCATGCTCTTTGAGCTGCATGGGGCTTTTCTACATTATCTTACTCCTGTAATTTGGGGATGAAAGAAATCAATATAACTATATAAGAGCTTCAAGAAGAGGCAGCAGAGTTTTTCTGAGGCTGTTCTACTGTCCATTATCTTGTTCTAGTGAGTGTTTGATGTGGATGTGGAAGGGGCTCCAGCCATCTGAAGCTTAGAAATGTCATTGGTTTATCTCTGCATTCCCATTGCTTCGATGAAGAGTTGGTCTAGTGACCAGATTTGGAGGAAGAAGGCCTTAAGTTCGGGGCACCTTTGCTGGAGATGCTGGCTTCCTCCTCCTACTATATGGTTTGATGTGGATTTGGAGGGTCTCCAGCTGTCTGAAGCTTGGAAATGCCATTGGTTTATCTCTGGATTCCCATTGCTTCAATGAGGAGTCAGTCTAGCGACCAGATTTGGAGGAAGAAGGCCTTAAGATCGGGACACCTTTGCTGGAGATGCTGCCTTCCTCCACCTACTATATGGTTTGATGGGTTGGTCCATCAGGCATTCTATTGATTGTGCTTAGGTTGTTTCCTGCAGTGGCTTGTTATTAAGCATAACCTGTCATTGCATGTCAAGGATCTCCATCCAGACCAACTATTCTTGACCTTAGATCAAGGCAGTGCTGGACTGCCTCTTTTTGTAGCCTGATTGAGCCTTTTCCATCGCCAAGAATAGATAAATAAATAAACAAATGCAGAATGCTACCCTTCGCTTCCCCTTTTTGTCATGGCTGCAAATGGGTTAAGCTGGGTTAGATCATGCTTGATCTTGAGTTGATTTGGTTTTATATTCATATCATGATTTTAGTCTGGACCCAATCCATTTACTAATTGAGTCAGGTCGAATTGGGTCTTTAGAAAAAAATGTTAGATCTAACAGGTCATTCGGGTCTATTCAGGAGCTAGTATAATCTAGGTCCAATTCAGAACATTGAGATTTAGGATGGGATGGATTGGGTTGTGTTTGCATTAGAGTTAAGCATCTAACTATTTTTTTATAACTAAAATCTGAATAAGATTAAAAAGGGCCAACTTAAATTTAATTTTTTTAATTTAAAAATTTTAATTCTATACAAGTAATAATTATCCTTAAGTTTATAAATTATGATATTTAAAATATTTATTAATATACTTAAAGGCATTATCATAAGAATTCATCAAAATAAATAATAAAATATAAATATTTTGGTGTAATTAAGTGAAAAAAGATGAGAAGAGATCTAGTTGTTGAGATGAAAAGAAAATTAATTTAAATAAGAGTTTATTCAATAAATTGATAAAGTAATTAGAGCAAAAAAATAAGATTTATATAATTAATGTTTATGGGTTGAGCTGAATCGAGTTCAGATTGTGTTGAGCCAAAAAATACAAGATCTAGATGCGACTCAAAATTTATATGGCGTCCAATTTTCAAATTTGATCCAACCCATTGGTTTTTAAATACGGATTAGATCGGATCTAATCAGATGGGGATCGGATCATGGGTCATGGGTCAACCCAACCCATTTGCAGCCTTACTCTTTGTGCATCAGGTTCGTCATGAGCTTTTCGTTGTGCAGTTGTCCCTTCTAAGAATTATTGTCAAACTAGTGTTAGGCACATGAAATGCTCGTGTATTTGAAAGGAAAAGAATAGTGAAAATGCCAAATGCTATGATTTGCCCAGAACTGTTTCGGAGATTAGAGGGAATTTTGGAAATTATGGCATGATGGAGTCAAAAGGTAGGTAGAGTCCTATCCCATTATTATAGTACAGATTTAATGAAGTATTGCAATATTAGACATGGGAACAAGAACATTCATGAAAGTGACTTTGATATGCTAATGAGATTGTTTAGTCAGTTACATCTTCAAACAATAGATCCTTTTTGAAATTTTTATGACTTCTATTCATTTTGCAGGTCAAAAATCTGATTGAGAAACCTGAGAATGATCATCTGCCATTGATTGAAGCTAGCAGGTATTCTATTAGCAGTGCCTTCACCCTTTTCTTGTCCATAATTGCTAACTTTGAAAAACTTCATTACGAGTTTGACAAAGTTTTACACCCAAGTTTAACTTGCTGGTCAGTCTTGCAGATTTATTAGGGCTTGGATTTGGTACTGATACTTGGGTCTTAATAATTTGTGAATGCATCATTTTGCTCTTTCACAATTACAGACGCCTGGAATTGAGAAAAAAAACATCATGATCATTTTATGATGTTTTACTCTATTGGTGGATTTAGGGCTGAAAACAGATCAGCCGAATTGGATATCTGTTTATCCATATCTGTATCTGTTTTTAACTGGCAAATGTGGATGCAAATATGGACATTAGTCAGATATAAAAAAAATCATATATCCATATTTGCTTTCAACAACATGGATTCAAATCAGATATTGAAATTTTAGATATAAAAATGGATATAAGTTGGAGAACTAAACTTTATGACTGCCAGATCAAAGATATCACTAAATGAAATATAAAGTAAGTCAATACTATGCTAATATGACCACTTATTCTTTAAATGCTCATGAGTGCCAAAGAAGATCAAGTGAGATCGCAAGCAAATCTCGGTGTTCAGATACTAGACAATTGTCTATCTATATCCAATTTTGTTTTTCTTTAATGAATATGGATACGAATATGTATATTAATCGGATGCTCAAATTTGTATCTATATTGGATAGATTTGGTTACGAAAATGAATCTAGATGGATATTATTCAATCTGTTTTCACTCTAGTTAGATCCATAGGATCAGCTTATCATAACCATTTTCCTAACTTCAACCGGAAATCCGATACCCAATTGCTATTATATCACAACAGTTTCTTGCATAGTTATCAAAACCGGACCGGACCAGCCGGTTGAACGAGGACCCGAAGGCCAAACCGATCCGATTTTAACATAAAATCGGATCTGCAAGTCATCCGGAATAACTCGGTTAACCCATCCGGTTCACCCGTGAACCGGTCAGTCCATCCGGTTCACTCGTGAACCGGATGGGGACGGAAGATTGGGAGGCCACAATGGCGAAAGGCGGAGGAAGAAGAGGCGTAGAGGTCAACGGAGAAGGAGAAGAAGGTGGATAGTGGAGAAGAGGCATCGCTAGAGAAGAGCAAGAAGCGGCGGCTAGATGGTGGAGGAGAGGAAGAGGGAGGAGATCTGCAACGGCAGCGCTGGATCTTGGGGATGGTGGCGATGGTGAGCCAACGAAGGAAAGAACCAGAGAGAAGAGAAGCGGCGATGGCGAGCCGACGAAGGAAAGAACCAGAGAGAAAAGAGGCGGCAACGACATCCTCGTTGGTGAGGGAGAGGAGGCGGACGGCAAGAAGCGGTGGCTGGACGGTGGAGGAAAGGAAGAGGGAGATCTGCAACGACAGCGCTGGATCTTGGGGATGGCGGCGATGGCGAGCCAACGAAGGAAAGAACTAGAGAGAAGAGAGGCGGCGATGGCGAGCCGACGAAGGAAAGAACTAGAGAGAAGAGAGGCGGCAGCGACATCCTCGTCGACGAGGGAGAGGAGGCGGACGGCAAGAAGCGGCGGCTGGACGGTGGAGGAGAGGAAGAGGGAGGAGATCTGCAACGACAGCGCTGGATCTTGGGGATGATGACGATGGCGAGCCGACGAAGGAAAGAACCAAAGAGAAGAGAGGCGGCGACGACATCCTCGTCGGCGAAGGAGAGGGGGCGGACAGCAAGGAAGTCTACGGAGTTGACGGCGAAGGATGAGAGATGAGGGAGAGGGAGCAGAGGTGGTGGCGTGGTTGTCAACGAAGAGAGAAGAGCCTCCCGTCAGCGGCATCGTGACGGTGACGAAAGAGGCGAAGAGGGTGGACATGTTAATTTAGGTACATGTTAACCCTAATTTTTTTATTAAAAATAGATTTTTATTAATATAATAATTTTATATTAAAATAATTGATTGATGGTTCAACCGGTGACCTGACGGTTGAACCAGTGACTCGGTGACCTGAGCCCTTGGCCGGGTCAATGTCCGGGTCAGGTCTGACAACTATGGTTTCTTGTACAATGAGTGAATTCTTGAAAAGTTTAAATTGAGTCAACTCGATTGCCATAGATTGTTCTAGTATTATGACCATTAAGAGTATAATCAGAACGCAAATTTTCCAGTTCTTGCATGTCTTTTGGTAAAATTTTACTGTCACCCTTTTTCTAATATTACACATAGAAATGGGCTTTTTTTTTCTAAGCGTAGACAAAAATCATTGTTCCAAATAACCTATATAATTTCAAAGCTGTGAAGAACACAATAATTGCATTAATTCCATAAATAATCAGGCTGCATTAAATTTTATTTCATGATGAAGCTATGTCCTACATTATGCAAGGCTTGTGGTGGATCAACTCTCAGTTGCCTCGTTGACTTTCATGGATTGTCATTATTTCTAGGAATAAAAGGAAATACAAGGAGTTGAAGGCTTTGTTTGTCTTTGATCATGGCATCCTTCTAATTGGCCGTTGTAGTGAATGCATGACATATTTTTGAGTCTCTTTCTAGTAGGAAATAGATATTCTGCTAACGCTTCGGTGCTAGAACAACAGGCTGTGCAACATGGACATTCTCTCAAAGGTGCAGCAAGTCATCTGTTTTGCATTTCACGACAGCAGATTGCTCATGGAGACCTGCCAAGAGGCAAAGAATCTTCGAAAAATTGTGACTCTCTTTTACTTGGATTAATGATACACAACAATAAGAGATTCTAACGTCGTTTATAGGCTGGCAAATGGGATGCTTACCACAATTACTTCATTTTTGTTTTTGACTCCCTTGATGTTTTGGGGCAATTAAATGAATTTTCCCTGAGGGTAAAAAGGAGGCATCTCTTTATTTTTATTCTTGGATAAAAAATTGAAGATGCAACGCAGCTGTAAAGATTTATTGGTGCATATGAGAAATTTATATTGCTGTCAAAGGCTATGGTTTTTGTCCGAAAATTTTGTTTATTTTCAAGTCATATTTACATTGTGAAAGAAAGACTCTCATAGAACATTATTGCTTCTTTAGGCTTGATGGATTTTAATTATTTTACAGTCAAAAAGTTTGTATTGGCAATTTCAGCTGGTAAAAGTGGCCTAATTTATTTTTGTTTCCTTTACCAATTCTGTGTCCGCCTGAAAAACTGAAACCTGTCTAATCCTATTCAGCATCTATTCCCTTCTAGATACACTACGGTTGTTATTATTAAGTTTAATTCTTTCGAACATACCATAAAGTTTTACCCTCTGTTTGGATGAAAGAAAATTAGGGAGAAAAAAAACTAAGAAAAAAATATGAGAGAGAATAAAATTTATCTTGTTTGGATGGAAAGAAAAGTTGGAAGGAAAGAAAATTAAAAAAAAATAGAAGGAAAAAGGTGATGGGCTTCACATAAAAGTTCTCTCTCCGAAACTGGAGAGATTTCGGAGAGAAAACTCAAAAGTGCTCTTTCTTTTTTTTTTATTCCAATATTGATCTTCAAAAAAAAATAACTAATGCATTTTTTAATCATCTATATAAGGATATTATTGTCATGTTAAATAATCAATTTTTTTCTCTTCTCTGTTTTCCTCTCGCTCATCCAAATAGAAGGAGAAAATATTTTCTCTTTAATTTTCTTTCCTTCCATTTTTCTCTCCTTCCAGTTTTCTTTCCTCCCACTTTTCTCTCATCCAAACAGAGCATTAGAGTTTCAGCTAGTTGTAATAGAAATTTTATTTAAAGTAATAAAATAAAAATAAAAAATTTTCATTACGTGAACTAGCATAGTTATTCTTTAAAAATTTGAATTAATCAAATATTAAATTAATGAAAGAAAAATAATAGTTTAAAAATACCTTAAAACTTTTCATACTTTTAAGGACAAAAGTGAAGCATATCCTAAAGTGTATATTTTATCCTTTTTTTTTTTTGTATTTTCCTCTATATTCATCTTAACAACCCAACCCATTGGCGTTCTCTCATATATATATATAACCCCCTCACACTATTGAATTCTCATCCTAAAAATAATAAATTATTCTTATTATTTTTAAATTACTATTTTGAATTATTATTTTAAATTTATAATATTTTTCATTGCTTCCCATGTAGTTGGAAAAAGCTTAGTTGATTTAAATATATATTTTCATAGCTATAATTTTTTATATTTTTATTATTTTCTTATTATATTTTATATTTCTAACTAGCAATAATATAATTACTGAATTGATACATTATTTTCTTTCCCATGATATTCATCAACCAAATAATTTAAAAAATAAATTCTTCAAATGATCCCCATTTAATTTTTAATCTTACTTCTAGGGATATTATAGTCAAATTGTCATATTTCCATGCAAATTATCTCCAATCAAATATAATAAAATATTCTTAAAGCTATTTTTAATGCAAATTTTCTATAAATAAACATGATAATATATATTTTCTTTGCAAAACTTTCTCAACAGAAGGATCTTAACAGTTTTTTTTATAAAAAAATACAATGAGTATATAAAAAAAAATACAATGAGTATATAGAAACTTTCATTTACATCCCACATACCCTAATTCCTCTATATCGAGTTGATATAATCTCCCTGTCATGCTATAATATTCCATATGCACCCTATCAAAAACTTATACCTATCTAACACCTCAACAATTCCCTCTAAAATATATGTTTAATTCCCTCCAACATCTTTATTTAAAATTGAATAATCATAATAACCATATAAAATGAAAAAAGCATGGATGCACAAATATATAAGACAATAGCATATATTATAAACATATGATATTGAATTAGAACATTTTTTTTATATTTGAAGTTCTTTTTTAAGTGAAATAAATTTCTACTAGAATAAAGAAGGGTCTGAGACCTTAGGGATTAACAACTAAATTCTATAAGATATATAACTATAATTTTCTTCATGCCATTATATATATATATATATATATATACTTGGCTACTTTTGTATGTTGCTAAGCTCAAATTCAATTGCCTCCTCCACTATTAGATTTGTACAAATTTCAAAGCTAAAAGCCATCCATCAATTACCATTATTTTTTAAAAAAAATAATTTATGGGACAAGACATGTATTTATGAGAGTACAATACAACTCATGCCTCTAAAACATATTTCTCTGTTGTTGTATGATGTATTAGTACATGCATATGATATAGCAGTATATGATATGATATGATATATTATCCATCTCATAAGTATTTCTCTTTTTTTAGAGTAGAAAATGATAGTTAATAGATAGCCTTTTATTTCAAGATCTATGCAGATTTAATAAAATCAAAATAAAAATGATTAAATATTGAGAAAATATCTAAGATGTAATATTTACTCTTTATTTTGTAAAAGAATAATCATAATAATCATATGAAATGATAGAAGCATAGACATCATATTTGAATGCATCACACATGATATATGAGACAATAGCATACATTAGAAAAACATGATATTGAATTACAACATTTTTTAAATTCTGAGAGTTTTCATTTTTTTAAGTAAAATAAATAGTCTACTAGAACTACATAACCATGATGATAAAATTTAATTTAATTTTAAAAAGTCAATATATGAGTCGATTAAAAAACTAAATTTTATAAATGCAATACTTTTTTCATGACTATATATATATATATACTAGACTTAGCTACATTTGCATGCAGTCAAATCCAACCCTATTCATCTGTAATAACTTAGACTTGGATTTAAAGTGTCCACTGCCTATTGAGAAATAAATATCTAACATGCAGGCATTATATGCAGAGCAATTTTACATAATTACTTGAGATAAAGGGGCTAGCTTCTACTCAACTCCAGCTTACGTTTTGATTTTTGAAATAAAATATTAATAAAGTTTTATGATCCTTTGCTTAGTAAGTAAAACAAAGCAAAAATTAGTGAATCAAGTAAGATTTACAAAACCTTTTACGAAACAAAGCATACATTAATCAAAAATCGAAAAACTTCAGTTCGTAACTTCAACTATCATTGATATATTAATTCTTATAAATTTAAGGCATCTTTAACTACTACATAAAACTTTTCACATAATATCTTTCATGTTATCATATGCAAAATTTTCATGTCATCTTATTCATGTCATCAGTAATTTATGTTATCAGTAATCATGTTATCGATAATACATGTCGTAGCCTGTGACCATGGAATGTGAACTTCTGATAACATATATTACTTATGACATAAATTAACACCAATGATTCATGTGTTATGATCATGAATCGTTACATAATGGACCAAAAGCTATATATTTTTAAATATATTTTATTATTAATAATTCTATGTCCATTAATATTTACTTATTTATATCATAATATTCTCATAATAATAATAATTCTTCATTATTTGCAATAAATAGCTATAGAAAAATAACTATACTTGATCCAGATTTGTAATAAACATGTTAATCAAAAATTTAAACCTTTAATAACATTTAAAAAATAATTGCAAAATATTATTTCAAATCAACTAATTATATAAAAGTTTTTTTTAATTCAAATAATCATTCATTAACTATAAAATAATTTTTTAATAATCCTATATATTATAAAAATCCCATAATTACTTATCAAAGTTCAAAATCCTTTTAGCAATTATAAACAATTTATAATATACTCTAACTTATGATAAGATTACTTACAAAAGTTTGAAATTCCTTTTAACAAACATAAACAATTTATAAAATATTCTAATTTATAATTAGGCTACTTACTAGCTTCAAATAAATTTTGGAGAGAATAAATAAAATTAATAAAAACTAATTTTCAAGCTATAAGACTTCATCAGCCTTCTGGATCCTTCAACCTTCATATTCTTTATACTTTTAAACTATTAATTTATCATCAATGGACCTCAATTGTGCCCTATTTATAAATAGATTTCGTAGGTTCCTACTTTTCATAGGATTCTAATTTCCTATAACCTAACCAATAAATTTTTAATTCTTATACAATATTGATTTCTTTAAGAAAATAAAAAATAAATATTTATTAAATATTTAAAAATAGATTCTTGATTCAAAACTAACTTCTAAGTCATTCAATATAATTCAAGATAAAAAAATTCAAATAAAAACAATAAAGATCATCCTAATCTCAATCAATGGTAATTTTATAATCTTTTTAAGTTTGTAGTGATGATATATGTTTATTAAATTGCTTTTAACTTTCTTAAGATTTTCAATTTGGGTGATTCAAGATGTGTTAGAAAACTAATTTAATAATGAACATTATGAATATAGATTCAATATAAAATTTTAATTATGATATTTTTTATATTTTTTTAACTCAGTTAGTTAAATTGCATCTTAATCTAAAGTAAATTAGCTAAAAGGATGGGTCTCACATTGTTTCTTTTATCATTAGATCTACAGAGATTTTAAAGCCAAAAAACCTATCGTTTAACATCATTTCCTACAATAAATTTTAAAAAATGTCAATGAAATAAATGGAAACATGTGAAAAATAAACAAAATTAGGAAACAATAAACACAAACATAATGAAGTGAATACCAACTATTTCATGAGCGGTGATAAACATTGTTCTATAGAATAATACTAACATGTTCAAAATAAATAGCTAAGTTGAATCGACAAACACTTAGTCTACATGCTAAATAAAAATGCCGATGAATAAACAAATACTACTTTACATGTGGTGCATTGCAAAAAATGAGGTATATTTATGAAGATGGGACAAATGTGATGTGCAACTAATGGTTAAATGCTATGTGTCACCTTTATGTGCCTCACACTTGTACGTCAAGATGTACAAAATATTATGTCATGATTCAATATTTTTTATTTATTTTTGCAACATTTCTATTTACCACCTAGATTAGGCATTTATTGGTCAAGGTTAACCAATTATTCTAGACAATTGTATTTGTTTGTGGATAAGTATTTATCATTGTCCCCAATATTAACTACTTTCATCCTATTTTTTTTTTACATGTTTATGTTCATTTTGTCATATTTTTTGAAGCAAGTAATGATAATTAATAGGCAGCTTTTGGCTTTAAGATCCGTGCAAATCTAACAATGGGTGAGGCGACTTGATTTGAGTTTGGTTATATATGAATGTAGTTAAAACTAAAACTCTCTCTCCCTCTCTCTCTCTTTGGTGAGAGACATTACAATTTCTCTTTTTCCTTTCAAAAAGGATATTCATGCTAATACTCGACCTAAGTAACCAAAATTAGTGCAAGCAAGGAGTCCTTACAAGGATTTCTCATTTTAGTTGTAACATGGCTATAATAGAATAATATCAAGAATCCTAACCTTGTAATATTTGAGATCATTCCCAAAATCAAAATTGTGGTTGCTCACCTATCTATTCTTTTGTATTTTAGTTGGAGTTTAGCAAGCAAATAGGGTTTAAGTCATGTACCAGGCTTAGCTAGAATTATTATGCACTTATAGCTAGTGTTTTGTAGAAAACTCAACTTAACTCATCTAAGCCTTTTACCAATTACATAGGGTTGGCTACGTCCTAACCCTTCGCATAGTTTAATTTAGTAGATTCATGTTTTAAGGGATCTGATGAAGCTTTACGCTAGCTGTCAGCTACCTAACGCAACCCTCTTCCTTTATCCGGGCTTGGGACCGGCCTTGATGGAGTTAATGTTTTGTAGAAGCATAAGAAAAATTAGAATGATGAAAGCTAGATCGTATACCATGCTAGATGCCATGTCATATTTTATATAGTTATTAGTTTTTTTTAAAAAAATAAATAAGAATAAAATTTTAATTTTTAATAAAAGCTAGATGGTATACCATTGGGCCGTGGCATGTGCGCCCGCATGGACGCGTGGTCAATAGCCGTGCTCGATGCACGCGTTCGTATATCAGGGTAGTGCACAAAGTTGTTCCTCTTAAGATATGGCGACATTTCTTCGAAAAAGTATTCTAGCTTTTAAAGCAACAAATATTTCTTAAAAAGTAATTATTTAGTAATGTTGGTTGTCTAGAAAGTGCTTTTACAAGAAAAAAAGTAAAAAAAAAAAAAATGCTTCAAGAAGCTAGAGAAACTTAGCATCTAGTTTTTCTTCTCCTTTTAGAAAACAAAATCAACATAAAACATACCCTTAACCTCCATTTAATTTACATAATAATATAATATATAAATAAATACCAATATTAAACATATGCATATTATATATATAATACATTATACAATGTTATGGAACATCATATATTAAATAATATAAAATAAATAAAATATTTTGCATTTTATTATCTATTATAATTTTAATATATTATAAATGTTAAGCAATATAATTATATTCCATTATTATACAAAAATAATAATATAAATTTATTAGATAACATTATTGAGGCATTTTTTACTTGAGATGCAATGCGTTGGATCATGGGTGTAATAAAAAGTAGGCAAGAGTTAATTAAGGTATTTTTCAAAAATAACAGTTCATACCTATACCTTGATGTAGTGAGAAATAGGTAAAGATTTTGGTACTTTAATAAAATGGTGTATACTATTTGGAGGCATGTAATTGAACTTGTATTAACTTGTAATGCATATTATTTTCATCTATTTTAAATATTTTTATATAATTATATTTTTTAAGTCAAGTTATACTTTTAGGTGAGAACTAGAAATATGCAAGTCAACAATTGGCTATAGGTCAACTTGTAGGGAGTTGACCATAGTTTTAAAATATACAAATAATTAAATTTAATATTACAACATAATAATATTATAACTATTATAATATAATAATACTATAACACTTCATATCATATCATGTTACATTTAAAAATTATTAGAATTTTGGAATGCCATATTATTCTTTGTTTAAAGTTTTCAGTAAGTTTTATTTATCACTTGCATTGAATGGCACTTTTTTAAGATTTTCAGCATGCTGACCAGCTTTGCCAGAAGTATTTCATGGGTTTCTTTGGTTAGTGGAGATCTTTTGAAGGCAAAGTTCAATTGGAAGCACATTTGATTGCCCAAATTAAATATTCAATTATATTTTGTATTTTTTTTTCTTTTTATAATGATCAAATGTCACACATTATGGAACATATAAACAAAACAATATAAAATGAAGTCAAGATTTTAATTAAAATGAGAAGCTAAGATAATATATCATAGTCATTTGGAATCCTAGCTTTTCAACCCAGTTCGCATGGATTCTTAGGGCTAACGCTTGAGAAATCTCACACATAAGGACCCTGGTCTTCATGATTAGACCGATTTATCGAACTAATTGTAATAATATGATCACTAAAGATACTAAATACATGGACTAAGTTTTAGTAAGATTTTAAGCGTGAGAGAAGTAATAAATAACGAATTTGAAGGGTAAAGGATATCTAGTAATTATACATTGATTTATTTTGTATGGAAATCTATTATGGCTTAAAATTTTAAATATTTACGATGAAAATGAACCGAAAGATATTATAAGAATTAAAAATTTGAGAAAATTAGCCATTATATAATATATCTTGTAAAATGATTATTATTCAATTGGGAAATAAACCCTAATTCCAAAATAAACAACCAGAGAAGATATCATATTAATATTCGAGACTCAATTGGGAAATAAACAATTTTTGGGTGCCGGATTTTCGAAGATTTTGACCTAGGCGACTGAGCATCTATTTTTTCCAACCAACTATGTACAAAATCGAGGTATTTTTTTAATATTTTGACTATTCTTGACAAGGAACCCTCGAGCAGCAGCTTGGAGCGGCAGCAACATCTCTCCATTCTCATTCTCTGGCCCAGAAATCGTAGCTTCTTCTTTTTTTTTTTTTTCAAGGTTCTTTTCTTCCGATTCACTCGCTCTCCACAAGCCTAAATTCCTCTACCTCCCTCTTCTTCCATGAGAATCTTGTCATCGCTCTGTTAGTATAAACCCTAATTCCTCTATGGAGTCGTTCCTATCCAAGGATCGAGCGGTTATCGAATTCTTTGCCGAGTTCGATCCCGCGAGGTCCGCCGGATTCGCTCCGTCTGTCCCTCTCACGATCCGATGCGTTTCTCTCTTCGCCGCTTCGGATTCCCAAACCCTAGTCTATATCGGCACCGGTGGCGGAAAGATCATCGTGGTCTCGTTGAATCTCTCCTCAGCTTCCAATTCATCTCCCAATCCGCCGGCAAAAGCTAATGGAAACGGGAAAGATTCGTCGGGTTCTGGTGTTGGTTCAGCAAAAGGTGTGGAGTTTCTGAAATCCGTGTCTGTGAGCAACCGTTGGATCGAATCAATTCACGTTCTGTCAGAGATTGGTAGAGTTCTTGTGCTCTCTGATGGGTTTTTGTTCTTATTGGATCTTTCGCTCGCTCAGCCTGCGCGGAAGCTGGGGTTTATCAAGGACGTGACGGCTGTCTGCAAGAGAATTCCTTGCCCCGAGACATCTAGTTCGGATCCTTTAGGTGATGGAGTGGCGAAAGGTGATATCTTGACGCCCGGGCAGAAGTTTCTTCAGAGGTTAGGTGGAGGGATTAGGGCAAATGGGATTGGTTCTAGGATTTCTGAACCCCAGAGAGAAGGTGCAAACAGTTGCATTATAGCAGCGGCTGCAGGGAAAAGATTGGTTATGATGGAGCTCCTGTTAACAGGAAGCAGTGATACAAACTCTGACAGTGGGGGTGTTTCAGTACTTCTGAAGGAAATTCTGGGCATTGATGGAGTCAGGACCATGGCATGGCTCGGTGATTCAATAATTGTTGGCACTTCAGATGGTTACACGTTGTTCTCTGCCAGTGCTGGGAAAAGCTCTCCAATCTTTATGCTTCCTGATTCTTCAGGCCCCCCTCGTTTAAAATCTCTATGGAGAAGCAAGGAGGTGCTGTTGTTGGTGGACAATGTTGGTGTGACTGTCAATGGTCTCGGTCAGCCAGTTGGCGGGAGTTTGATCTTACAATATGTTCCAGAGTCCATCGCAGAGATGTCTTCTTATGTGATTGTTGCAAGGGATGGCAGGGTGGATTTGTATCGAAAGAAAACAGGTGCTTCTGTGCAGTCACTGTCATTTGCAAAGGGTGGTGTTGGTCATGCATTGTGGCAATGATGATCGAGGAAATGGAGAGGTGGTTGTGATTGCAACGCCTTATAAGGTAGGTAGGTAGGTTTCATTACTTTAAATCTTCAGAAGCTTCTCATTTTGGTAGAATTTGATATATAATGAGATACGAGGTGCCATTGAACAAAGAGAAGAGGCATAATTTATTGAAATAGGGAGGATACAAAGATTGAATGTTGTTGGAAAGGGAAACAGAGGTATGAGATTAGGTTATGACAATAATCTAGGGTAACATGACTGACAAAAATATATAAACACAAAGCATGTGTTTAATTCTAAAATTGAAATAAAAATAAAAAGACATGCTGAAAATTCAGTGGTGAATGGTTTGTGAGCTGATGAGAAGGTTGTGCAGGTTACTTTCAGATACTTCTTGTATCTAAAAAGGGAGCAAAGATTAGTGATAAATGGGAAAATCGAAGGTCTAGTGGTGCCATGATGAAAATTGGAGTTTTTGAAAGCCAATGTTGAGAAGATTCAATGGTATTGTTTGAGATGGTAATGTATATTGGCAAGGAGGATGAATTTTAGTTCAACATTATTTTGTTGGGCGAAAATGTTTAGCGGATAATTATGGTTATCAATTTTTTTGGAAGTGGTTTAGGAAGGGATTAAGGTCAACCAATAAACCCATGAAGGGAATTTTTTAAACAAGGAAGGGTTATCATACACTATATATGTGAGAAATAAAAAAGGAAGTTATTATATTATCCATTTTGTGCATCCATTTTATAATTGGAGGTATCACCAATATATATATAGTATTTTGTGCCCAATCCAAAGCCTCCATGCACTTGCATGGGATGAACGTGATGCAAAGTGAGATGATAATTTGAAAGATTGCCATTGGGAACTTGTGGAAACAAAAGATATGGTTTGCATGTGGCATGCTTCTAGGTTACATGAAATCCTTGTATTCTTCTCTGAGTGCTGGATGGGAGGGTTAAAAGTATGACAGTGGTATTTCTCACTATGCCTTCTTGGGCACATTGAAGAATTAGGATTGGAATTATGGTGGGTTGGGTCAGGCTTTCATGCACTTCAGGTTCAATTCTGAATTTTTTCCCCAAGCACTAAACTAGATTGATAATAAAAAATCATTAATAATCCTGAAATTAAGTCTGTTAAGTCTTGAGAAGCAGATGTTTAAGGTCCAGCTGTTAAATTATTGCTTATATAAAATTCGGAATGGTGATTTATAATCATATTCTTATTCTGGCTTGCTTATTTGTTTATTTTTTTTCAAAAACAATTCCGTATTATGTGGAGCTTTATTCATTTATTTTTTTTTCAAAAAATTCTGTATTCTTTGGAGCTTCTCTGTGTTAAATTGAATGCTTCTCTATGGTTGTTTTTGTAATCTTTGGATTTGCTCAGTAAGCAATGATAATTAAAATGAAGTGTTCTGTTCTGTGTGTAATTAATAGAAAAGGCAAGCTCATATTATACATCCTGCAGGCATGACAAAGGACTGATTTGCAGTTTATGGATTGTTTATCTGTTGTTCTGTATTCTGTTCTTGCTTTACATTAATGCTCACTGTTTATTGACTTCTGCAGGCTCTTTGTTTCCGTAAAGTTTCTTCAGACGAACAAATCAAAAATTTATTGAGGAAGAAGAATTATAAGGAAGCCATCTGTTTAATGGAAGAGTTTGAGTCTGAAGGTGAAATGACAAAGGAAATGCTCTCCTTTGTGCATGCACAAGTGGGCTTCCTGTTGCTTTTTGATTTGCATTTTGAAGATGCAGTAAATCATTTCTTGCTTTCAGAAACTATGCAGCCATCCGAAATCTTTCCTTTCATTATGCAGGATCCAAATCGCTGGTCACAACTGGTAAATGGATGCCCTTTAAGTTCCTTTGAACAGTGCTTCCATTTTAAAATATCAATATTCTCTGAAAACCTTCATCTAGTCATTCTGATTCAGTCTAAGATTTTGCAGCTACTACTGTTATATAATTGAATAGAAGATTTTAATATTTAAACCATGTACTAATTTTATGATTTTGAGAACATGGAAATGGTTAGAAGGACTGCTTATACTTTGTGTTAATCTATTAATCCTTTAAATGTTCAACTTACCATATCATTTTATCTAGCAAAAAAAAAAAAAAAAAAAAAGAAAATAAAAGAGATTACATTGGGACTAAGGGGTAGGTTAGCAGGGTAAAATTATTCAGAAGGTCAAAAGGGGCTGAAGCATTAAGACTAACAAAATATTAAATAATCTCTCCACTCCTTCCCATCTCTCTTCTTTTGCATTAATGACCTTAACAAAAATATTAATGACATTTTCACCTCTTTTGTATTGACCTTGTTCCAAACACAGTTAACAGTTACACCTATAATATTTCACCCTCCATTCATAGACGCAACCAAACACAGTTAGTAGAAAACTTTTCATCTTTAAAATTTGCACCAGGAAATGTTATTCTGATAACTTTTCACCCTCATTATTTTTATCCCTATACCAAACGTACCCTTAATTGTAAAATTTCAAATTCATGTGGACTTAATGAGACATATAACTTCTTTCTATATGTGGCATACATTTCCTGCAGCTTATAGTTTTTGATTATTTCAACAATGCATCTTGGGTCTATTTTCCTCTTTCCTTTCTTTTGCTTCTCATTACATTTGTCACATTTGTAATATATTTCTTGGCCAGTCCTTGTAAGCATTTTAAGAGAAGTTTGTATTGTACTGTAGACAGGTTTCGTCATATCTGGTGATAGTTGTAGTGATAACTACTACTTCAAGAGATTAAATCATATTGCACCTAACTGTCCTATGTATAACAGTGGCAATGCTCCATGTTACCATATAGCAATCTTGTGTGGGCCTTAATATTACTATAACAAACATATTCACATATGTATACTACTTGTGTTTGGTCTTTTTCCCCCTCTTTTTCCATTCAAAAAGTAAAGAAACATGTGTTCCAGGTGCCAAGAAATCGATATTGGGGATTGCATCCTCCTCCAGTACCTCTTGAACAAGTCATTGATGATGGGCTGATAGCCATCCAACGTTCTATGTTTCTTAGAAAAGCAGGGGTGGACACTGTTGCAGATGAGGATTTTCTTTTAAATCCACCAAGTAGAGCTGACTTATTGGAATCAGCGATCAAAAATATTATCAGGTTTATGTTATGAATGACATATTAGAGTCTGTCATAATCCATTATTATGTAGCAGTTGATTCCTTATCTCTACATTCTGCTGCTTGTGTTCTATCAAGAGCTTTTAATCCTAAAAAATTAACTAATACTTTTTTTTTTTTTTTTTTTTTTGGGGTGGGGGGATACATGTAGGTATTTATGCATATCTCGGGATAAGGATTTGATTCCTCCAGTGAAGGAAGGAGTTGATACTCTTCTGATGTACCTCTATAGAGCACTAAATCTTGTTCGTGATATGGAGAAGCTTGCATCATCCCAAAATAACTGTGTTGTGGTATGTCTTATTGTACACTCATTTTTAAATTACATGTTAGAGGTATCTTGAGGCATCTAGATTGTGTATTAGTTGCACAATCAACCTTGAGTATAGGCTTCAAGACCATGCACTATCTGTATACATGTTGTTAAGCAGCGGGACCTTGTGTTCCTATGCATTGCAAAGAAGATAAGGCTGTTGTCAGAAAGCTGCTTAAAGGATGACCCTGCAACTTGCATGGGCGGTGCAGGAGGAGTTGGAATCATTGTTAGATGACTCTGGGCATTTACGGACGCTTGCATTCTTATACGCTAGTAAAGGGATGTGCTCAAAGGCACTTACTATCTGGCGTTTATTGGCGAGAAATTATTCAACTGGACTATGGAAAGACCCAGCAACTTCAGCGGGATGTGACTCTCTGGATACTTCTGCATATTCAATCTCCAGTCAGAAAGCTGCTGCTACTGAAGCATCAGAGCTGCTTCAGGAGTCATCTGATCAAGATCTGGTTCTGGAACATCTTGGATGGGTCTGTGTACTTGGACCAATTCATTGCATTTTATAAACAATTACTAGATTAATCAAATACCCTACTTCTCTACTGTATTAACTGGCAGTGGCTTTTTCTTGTTTCTTAGATTGCAGATATTGATCAGGAGCTTGCAGTAATGGTTTTAACATCTGAGAAAAGGGTCAATCAGCTTTCACCTGGTAATTCTTATGCTTAATAGAATTCACTCTTTGATTGTTCTTTAGATATGTTCTACTTCTTTTTTGTCAAGAAAAGATTAAGAATGAACTAATTTCGAAGAAAAAAACACACCTATTATATTTTAATATCAGATGATTCCTGGCACTTGTAAGTTGTACAAACTGTTTTGCATTGTGATGAATCTTTGATGTCATCCTTGCAAGAGAATGGTTTGTCTTTTTCTATCAATGCATGTTTGCTTTTTTTGGATATTTTGTTGCCACATCTTGTCTGAGGTTACATTCTCTAAAGTGTCTTTAGTTCAGTCTTTCGCCTTTTTGTTTTTTGCTTTTGGGTTATGCTTGCCGCTTTTCTGACCTTTCAGTTAGACATTATGATCCTCTTATTGAAGACATTATAGGCCTTTGATTGACATGTCAGGCCACCTCAGATGATTCCATACACTTTCCTGCAGTGCTGCAAATCATCACCCTTCCCCAATGTTATGATTACAGACTCGTGCTCTCCAGGATTACAGATTTTCTTTACCATTGCGCTTATCTTTGTTGTCCTTGGCTTGTGCTCTGTGCTGTTTCCATTCCCTGCACACGAGCCATATTGTAAAGCTTGGATAATAACTCAAAGACCCTTAGCCTACAAGCTTCATTGCATCTATATGGGCAGTTTATTGTAGTAGGATTCAACAAAGTTGTAAAACTTCTTCCATCAACTGTTGACCTAGTGAAAACTTGTAGATGCACATTTCCCTTTATGCATGCCAATTTAATATCCGTTGAGATCTTCTACATCCATCATATTTTATAGTAGAACTTTGAGGCCAAGGACATTTTTCTTTTGAAAATTTATCCTTCTCTCTCTTTCTGTGTATCCACTCCAAGAATCTCATTAATCGTAACTAATCTATCATTCCCACTAAAGATACGCTCTTTAACTTTTCTTTGTGGATGACAATTTTAGATCCCCTCTGTAGATTTTCTTTCATGATGACATTGTATGCTCAGTCCTTCCCTATTCTCATCAACCAAATCATCTATGAGTAGCATGTGTTGGGGTTATCCTTTGAAACTTCATACACTGCAGATCCATACCATCTGGTGTGATAACCCTTGCTTTCTTTTTATTTAGTGTAGAATTGAGCGCAATCGCTTTTGGGGAACACCTTAAATCCTTGCCAAATTCTTATGATTGTTTTTTTTTTTTTTTTTTTAAGTTCTGGCATGTTAAAGAGCATTAATGATATCTGGGACCTATTTGGTGCAAAAACATGTCATAAGAACAACACCTTTTTATCATGTCATTGTTATATAATTATGAAAATTCAAGCTACAATTGAGATGAAAAGGACTAAATATTAAATTGGCATCTTCATGTCTGAAATAAACAGTTAAGTTTTGTATATTCTTTTCAGAAATCAGCTTCAACATGACCTTAAACATCATGCTTTCCTGGAAATGCCAACATTTGTTAATTTACACAGTCATAGCACTATGTTATCACTTAAAAGTTACTAATAGATTTTCCAATGGTTGCAGAGAAGGTACTTGCTGCTGTTGATCCAAAAAAGGTTGAGATTCTGCAGAGGTATTAATTTGCTAATATCGGGGGGTTTTCACATTTGTTTGCACACCATTTTTTTTTTTAAAGTAATAGGGTATTAATTGCAGTGGCATTTTTCTTAATATATTCTAAATTCAAACAGCTGTGGACCATTTAGATGTATTTCTCTGATTGCTTTCTTTCTGTCAAGTTGTTGCCCATGCCCACAAATTGATTTAACTTATTTAAATAGCTCTTGGATGCAGTATCAGGTTGCTCAACATTTTTAGTTCTGATGCTATAAATTTCTGATGCGTGTAACTTAGAAATGCTTGCAGACTTGTTCTTGCAGTCTCAGGTTCTTTTGAAATAAAACTACACTGTAAGGAAGAAATATATAAAAATCCTAGTCCCCCCTATGCTCTATGTTGCCAATTGTATGTTATATATATAGAGAGAGATGGACTTGGCTACATTTCAATGTAGCCAGGTCCAACATCCGGTCACCCTTAGAGTCATGTAGATCTGGAGCTACCCCATCTTTTTTTACTTTTTCCATCTTTAGGATTTATGAACTATGTGGATCCAAGGATGGAGAAGGTAACCAAATTTAGCCATATTTAGGCTTGGCTACATTTGAATGTAGCTAAGTCTACCATATATATATATATATATATATATATATATATATATATATATATATATATATATATACATATACATATACATATACATATAAGAGAGAGAGAGAGAGAGAGAGAGAGAGAGAGAGAGTCAAGGAGCATTCTCATTATATATGATCCTTTATTAGCAGTGTCAAATTTCATTCTTGTCTCATTTGAACAGTTTATAAATCTTTGTGATTTTGTTCATATTTTATCTTTATCGATAAATTTAATTCTCCTTTTGCAATTTATAACCTTATGATTGGAATTTCATCTGCTACATGTTATCCATAATCCATATAAAGGTGGCTTGATTTCCCATTTTTGAATTCCAAAAATACCCCTAATTAGATCACTCCATTAAAAATTTTAAATTATTCTTACAATAACTTCAATTAGATTTCTCTTTTAGAAAGTTTTAAACCAGTTATAACTTCTATTGAAGAAGAGATTCCAAGAATGTCTAAAATAGAAATCGTAGTATATTTGGACTCTAAAAATTTTCAAGCTTGGAGGAAAAGGAAGATATAATGTACCAAAAAAAAAAGAGAGTTAATTATTTTCAGTTCATTTTAGAATTTAGATTTTAGCTAAACTATTCCAAATCTAAAGTATTTAACAGTCATGTGCATCTGTCACATGTGCATTATAACTGGTCAATTGAAAATTTCATTTACTGCATCTTCACAACTAGTTAATCTTGCCATTCCTGGCTACGTGGTTGATCATCTGTGCCATGCAAGATGTTGTCAGTTCATTTTTAAACTTGTCATAGACATTAGGAGTTGTAGGTTAAAAGGTTTTATGAAAATTGATCTTCTATATTGATGGTTTAATTTTGATAAAGATTGTGCTTTGTGCCTAAACTCTTAGCTGATATATGTAAATTCTTGTAGATATTTGCAATGGTTGATCGAGGATCAAGACTCGGATGACACACGGTTTCATACTTTATATGCTCTTTCTCTTGCTAGATCAGCACTTGAACTAGTTGAATTGGAAAATAGCAATGAGAATAATGATGCTAGGAATATTGAGGAAATGGATTCGGATGTTGAATATGCAAACAATTATAGGTATTCTGTCAGGGAGAGATTGCAGTTTTTTTTACAGGCTTCGGACTTGTATGATCCAGAAGATGTACTTGATGTGATAGAAGGATCAGAGTTATGGCTGGAAAAGGTTATTACTTATTACCCTTCATAACAACTTATTCTTGGAGCAACTGTTTATTAGATTTATGTCTTATTTTGCTTATACAATGGTTGTTTGCATGATTTCATATTTTCATTAAAATTTCACATGCACACATGCGTACGCGCGCACATGCACACAATGTTTTGACCTCGCACTCTGAAAAGGTTATGTTCAATTATCTGAATATTGATTATGTTTGCTTTTCCTAATTTCAAATTTTGTTTAGATGTTAGCCATACATATGCCATAAGTTCAATGGCTATGACTAAGTGCCTTACCAAGCATCCATAGTCAAGTGATTAAATTAAAATGGTGGCTCTAGTGTCTTCATTATTATGTCACAAACAAGTTTTCAATATCTATGACTCTGATAGCAGCAGTCACTAGTCGCTAATAAACTAGTATTTTACATTTTAGAGTAAACAACAAAAAATAGGGCAGAAAAAGGAGATATCTAACCATGCTGCTGGATATAATATCCAAATAATTTGTGTTAGCATTATATAATTATGCAGAAGAATTTTAAGGAAACCTAACTCTTAATATATAGTTTAGGCTGCTTTGGTTGCCTTACAATGACTTGTTTAAAATGTTTGAAGGAGTCTGACTCCTTTAAAATTCAGTGTGATAAAAAACCTGCATCAAGATGGTAAATCCCAACCTTCACAGTGATACAAGAACTGCATCAAGATGGTAAATCCCAAACTTCTAGTTTTGTATGGTGCTCTGCCTCATGTGAATCATGTGATGATGGTGGGCCATGCATTATGTTTTTTGCAATGGTGAGAGCAAAACATTGTCAGAAATGTTGGAAATTCTATGGTCTCAAATGGTTGTTTTTGGTCCTGACTCCTAACTATTAATATATATTATTTAAGCATTGTCACATGTAACATGGAACTTCATGACACCAGTTGTCTCAACATTCAAAGTTTGCATTTTTTTCTCTCTCATTTGTTGGTAATCTCGTGTGGGACCTTCTCGAATGTCCAAATGGTAGCCATAACATACCAATGCTATTCTACTTTGGGGATCTTAGTCTCTTCTATTAATTGGTATATACATCGATGTAGTACTCTATATGACACACAAAGAGTGTTGTTAGATAAGCCTTGCTGTCTTGGCCAGTTTATTTTGGAGGAGTGACCTATGACAGCTTTTGTTGTTTCATTCAGTTTCACTTAATGGAATTTCTATTGCTATGACCAATACAAATTAATCATTCAATTCATTTATATGATAGTGTTGTCTCTTGGATATTCTGCTGTAAATTTTAGTTTGTAATAGGTTATATGCTCACATTTCTTAGCTACCTATAACAGGCAATACTGTACAGGAAGATGGGGCAAGAGAATATGGTATTGCAAATTCTGGCCTTGTAAGATTCGAACAGATAGAATTTCTTAACAAACTGGAATTATGATAAGGAGAATTTCAATTTGCTTGTTAAAATTTTATCAGCCAATCCATATGCCTTTGCCTGATTTTCTAGTTATTTATGATTCTTTGGTGCTGAAGGAAACTGGAGGATTGTGAAGCTGCTGAACAATATTGTGCAGAGATTGGTAGAAATGATGCCTATATGCAGTAGGTTTTTGTCCATTTCTTAATTCAATCTCTTTGGTAATCATATAATAAAGTCTGTAATTTCTCCCTGAGTTCACAATTTCTATTCATGTTCTTTATACCTCAGGTTGCTGGATTTGTATTTGAATCCGCTGGATGGTAAGGAACCCATGTTCAAGGCTGCAGTTCGCCTTCTCCATAATCATGGGGAATCTCTAGATCCGCTCCAAGTGCTAGAGGTACCACACTCTATGCATTCTTATGCTAGGAACATGCCTATTCACGGGAAGGAACTCAGAGAACTGGAAACAATATATATAGATATTCCTCATCCAATTTGCTCCAAATAATGCATCCAATGTTTGATATAAATAGCAGGAAGGTTTCTTTTTCTTTTTTGGATTTTAACATGGAGAATGGGCTATTTGCAAATTGAGACCAATTGAGATATTGTCTAAAGTTCTAAATATGATAACCTATACATCCAGTACATCAAGTTGCCTATCAAACCTTCTTTAACTAGAATATTCATAATCTCATTAGCATCAATTAACACAACCTGGACGATGTTTGATGACACATGATTATGCATGCATTCATAGTTGCCAAATAACCCTGCGCAAAAGACCATTCTATAGGCTAGGCAAATAGGTGACCTCAGGTGTCAAGGTTTATCACTTTACAAAATAATGTTTGCATTCATAAATTTCAATTGCTGAACAGAGCTTCAATTAGGTGACCACTTGATGCATGGGCTGAGAAATGTTCTATTAACAGAGCTTCACTTGATGCATCTATTATCTAGACAGTCCCACCACACATTGTGCTGAGCAGAGGTGAAACTCTAATTCAAGCCCTTTAGACAGTCAAAACGTTCCAGATATCTTCATTCTCACCTGCATGTTATCATATTGCAAAAAGTGAGGAAGGAACTTTCCTTGGTGTTAGCAAAATATAATAGCTTTGCAACCTACAAATTCCTTATTTATCACACAATGATTATGAGATCCTATTTGATCAAAGACTCTGTGTGTGTCTGTCTGTGTGACTCATTGTAAATTTAAAATATCACTTGTCTACATAGGTTTTTTATGCCAGCTTTTGTTTAGAATTCCACAGCCTTATGTAAGAACCATATTCAAAATTTGGTGATTTTAAATATTGCCTTAACAAATAATCATTCCAAGAATAACTGCTTTTATATCTGTAATTTGCATTGCAGAAGTTGTCTCCTGAAATGCCTCTCCAGCTTGCAGCAGAAACAATATTGAGAATGTTGAGAGCTCGAGTGCATCACCATCGCCAAGGACAGGTGAAGTCAATGTGCTAAATGTGACACAGTTTATTGCTTTTAATGTTTCCACCAGAGGAAATTTTGGTCCACGGATTTCTTTGTGTATAAATTTTTGGCCATAAAGTTGACCCAATTTTTTGATTTGTTTTGCAATGAATTAATTTGTTTAGACTCGATCAAATTCAAAGATTTTGTTGCTCAATGGAGGATATGTCATTAAATTCTTGGACAATCTGCCATATTTCTCATTCTTTTTATATGTTACCATTGTTTGACTTCTTGATTTCTTATTGTTATATTCCTGATGTACTATAAGACCCTACAAGAAAACTAAGTCAACTGTTTGCAACCAAGAATAAACATCACCTCACTGGAAAGCTTTCCTGGTTATGCTGTAAGGTTCAGATAGTTTGGTCCATCCCTCACTTCAGTTTAGATTTATGTGAATCCATATCCTAGACAGAAAATCATCACAATTATAGCAAATAAGTTCTGTTTCATCTATCCTCTTCGAAGTTTCATTTCATTTATTCGGAATTATCCACCCTTGCTTGGCTAGTGTTTTAGATCCACACACAACTTAAATTCTGATATTTTCCTATATTACTTAGTCCAACTAAATTGAAAGGTCCACTTTCAATAGCCATACTTAACCCTTCACCTTCAGTATGTATGAAAAAACCTTTTTAATCTGTATTCCATCACCTTGCCCACAGACTCCTAATTTTTGCATATAAAATCATCTTTTCTTGCTTTTTAAGATATGCCCACTGCAAGATACCTCATGTGTGCTCGTCCTCTCTGCACGTACTCTCTCAAGGTTGTCTTTGGTGTTCAAATTTTCAATTCAACACCAGGTGATGAATGTTTCCTGTAATGATTCCAATATTCTGAATTAACATTTGATGATCACATGTCCAGTAGCATGTATCCCCTTGATCCACCAAGTCTGACTTTGTTGGATTCTGCATTTTTTATTTCCATCATCAACAAGATATACCAAAATAACAAATATATTTCCTTTTGAATAGCGTCTAAGTTGTAAACAGAGACTTCAAATAGGCATTCATATTTTTGTCTCTAAAATTGCACGTTATATATTTTATCTAGTTTTTATGGACCTGCTCTGTCACTTCTAAACAACTGTTTTGTATTCTAGTCTGGCAATCAGAATTAGCTCTGGTCTATAAGAATAAAACTGCATCAATTCAGCAGTCTTTTCTTTCAATGTTGAGATAAAAAAGATGAATAAGACCTGTTATTTTTTCCAACCAAACTGAAGTTGAAATCCCACAACCTAGCAAAAACTACTCTTAGAATCATCTACTGCATGTCTTTACTACTCTTAGTGTTTTTGCCGTACTTTCATATTTGAACAAAATAACGTCAGATGCATTTCTGAATGGGATGATTCCACAAGTCCCTTGCTTCTCTGAATGAGACGTTTGTAGAAGTCCCTATCTCCTGGCTGAAGGAAAAAGGGGGAAAAAAGAATGTTGCATGGTGCAGTCTCTTGCTTGTTTTATGCATTACAGTGCATGCTTGACTGTTATAATACTTTATACCTAATTAAGAAAATTAACATTCTTTTTGTTTGGCATAGCAGATTGTTCATAGTCTATCGCATGCAATAAGACTGGATGCTCAGTTGGCAAGATTGGAGGAGAGATCAAGGCATGTTCAAATAAATGATGAGAGTATTTGCGATTCTTGTCATGCCCGCCTTGGTACCAAGCTCTTTGCAATGTATCCAGACGATTCTGTTGTTTGTTACAAGGTATGTGAAATCCAACAATTTGAAGATCAATTAACACCATTAATGCAATAATGAAATTGTCAACATCCTCAGGATCTCATGTGTAGAGGGAATGTTTTTGGCATTTCAACACACTTTTAAAACAAATGCTTTCATATAGTATGTGAAATACAAGTATGCTCTGTATGTATGCATTTTTTGGTAAATTGACTTGATGAGGCTCTATCCTGCTTACCTGCTACAGTGCTATCGTCGCCAAGGGGAATCAACATCAGCTCGTGGTCGTAATTTCAAGCAAGATATTATTTTTAAACCTGGGTGGCTTGTAAGCAGATAATCACAGGACATCTTGGCTTCTGATTAGGATGCATAGTTATCTTGGGCCTAAACCAGGGTCTATGATGGCCCATTCCACATCATCAGTAACATCTTTGGTCTGACTTCATACCAGTTCCTTTCTAGCACATGCTATCATCCATGATGCTTCATTCTGCTAATTTGAAAATGGGATGGTTGCTGATGCAGTAATACTGAAAGATCTGAATTTTGGTATGTTGATGGGACTGATGATTGATGTGTTAGGCCATGCAGCTTCCTGTGGTGGAGTTACGGTGGCCATTCTGTGTTTGCACCGCAGTGGTCAAGAACTTGCTCAAGATTTACGTGGCAAATGTTAGATGCCTGTCTACAAATGTTCTGTTATTTCAGTAACGAATTTTGGAGGGAGAATTGTACACAGAGAACAGTCAACTAACAATGTCATGCATAGTTTTCTAAAAAAAACAGTATCATGCGAGGATATAATCAATGTCAATCTAACAGCATTTTCATATCTTTTGTATTGAACCCGCCCTCCCATATAATCTATTTACGGACACTCTTGGAATTATGTGGAACAATGTATTTTTCACTCAGATATGAAGTAATATTATTTTCCTTGGATTTTTGAGGGCATATTTGCTAATTAAACTTTTTCTTACAGTTTCATTTATGGAGTGGGAGTTACTTCAGTCTATGGAATCTCTGTAAATAAGAGTGATATAAGATTTTAGCTTGATTTCTTAATTCAGTCAAGGAATCCTGGCGATGATATAAAATGGGATCAAACAACAATTTTATTTCAGTAGAATGGTGGCCACATGGATGTCTATGGGGGAGCTGGTCTGTTTGGTTGTTGTGGTAAAATAGTTTGACTGGATGAGATTTTGGCAGTGAAATGAATATATTTGAAGATAAGAAGGAACATACCAAGATCATTCATGAAATAAGATTGAAGGATAAGCCGGATACCAACATTTTTTCCTTTAGTCAGTGTTTACCTTCTTTTTCCCCTTGACTTGCATGTCATTATAATTTGAAGTATCTGATTAATTCAATTAAATTTAAGATGTTTGCCGTGTTTAACTCTTCTCAAGTAATTTACCATGTAGGTGGATTCATAGCTGAGGCTAGCAGCTCATACTTCATGTTTATGCATCAGATGAGTGCCAGTGTTGTAGTCAAATATGCTATAATTCTTAATTATCTTTCACCAACAACTGCTCAAACTGTCGTCTGCTTTCCAGGCATCACAACGTTCAGAATCCAAAAGTTCTGGACTGAAAAGCCTTACTTGGATTTGGGTACGGGAGCTGCCTTCATCGGTATTGGGGTGGTTTATTCCTTTCTGTAGTAATAAAGTGCATATGGACTAGTGTCTTATCAAAAAACGTGGCATGATAACTACAATGAGCCTTTGTTTACATTTTTCTTTATTTTCTTTTTAAATAGTTTGTTTATAGTTGAAAAACCATCTTTCCACTTAGAAAAAAAAAATTTTTTTTTTTTTTTATTTTCTTTTCAGCCCTCAATGTTCTTGTGTCATGGGGCCCTGTTTACACCTCCAAGCATATTTCAATTTAAGCTATTTCTGACGTAGTTCCGAGTTCAAATTATAACTGTTTTGGTTATGACAACAATCTTTTATTATCAATATCTTAGTACACCAAATAACTGTAAACAAAAAATCCTCCGTAACCGAAGCATAAAATCCCAAACCAGTGAGCTCTTACGGCTTCCATGGTGCTGGAGGTGGTGGTGCTCCGGGGAAGAGTGGTGGCACAGCCGAGAACATGGTGTTCTTGTCGACGCCAGCACCACCGCTGCTTGTCAGCGACACCAGGGCCGCAACAAGGGCCGCATTGCCGGCGAGCGTGGGCTCGGTGTAGGTGTAGCTCTTTCTCACGTCCGAGAAGCCATCAAAACGATCAGGCCCGCCGACCATGGCGCCGGTGATCAAATTGGGGTTGGCGGATTTGGCGTCGAGCCACTTCCGCCCACCCGTGCATGAGTACTTGACGCCGTCGTTGGGGATCGACGAGCCGCGGTGGTGGCTGTGCTTCGGATAGTTCTTGCCATAACCCACCACGTAGCTCATCTGCTTCGGGTTGTCTCCTAGGATGTAGTTCACCTGGGACGCACAAGGATGGCTGATTAGCTGCTGAAGAGAGAGAATATGTAAAGAGTAATGGGAAATGGAAGTTTCCCAACATCATCTTCTTCTCATCTTTATTCTTCCAAAATAGATTTTTGAATAAAACATTCCTCTTTTATGATATTTTTGTGAGATGAATGGTAATACATACATACGTACGTACGTACATAATTAGAAAAAAAATAAGTATTAAGCTTTTAAGTAAATATATTCGAGCGTAGTGTTTGATAAAAAAATGCTATCCCTGGATAAGTGTAGGATAGAATTTATCGCCTGACTATCCCATAAATTATATCAAATGCAAAAAGTAAATCCATAGGATAACTTTTTTTTACTCTTATTTGAGGGATAATCAGCTATTCCTGCATTTTCTAGGAATAAATGAGGGATAACCCATGGTTAACCATGATTAATCATGGTTATCTCTCTGGTTAACTTTATTCCAAGCTATCTTCATAGTTATGGCTTTTAGAGATATAAGGGATATCCCTTTATTCCTCTTAAACACAGCCTAAGTTTTTGAATAAAGTGACCTTGTATTGGAGCCAAAGGGCAAAGTCATATGGACTCCCAAAAAAAAAAAAATCTTGCAAAATCAACAATTAAATGACTTTTTTATGCAAGATTCACTTCTTCAAAGTTGTTTTCTATCTATTTCCCACATATTTTTTTCATGATTTGACACTCATTTTCATCTTTCTATCATCTAGCTTTCATGATTGGTGGAAAAGAGAAGAGGTCAAGGGAACCTGGGAGGCAGCAAAGCTCCGGAGGGAGCTGGTGGAGAAGTAGTAGGGTCCACAATACCATCCGGGAACATTAGCAGCTTCCATATAGTCGGCATAGAGGGATGCCAGGAAATGACATTGCTGCTGTATACTGCAATGGCTGAGGCCTGCCATGGTTCAGTTCCTCCAGTCCACCTGCATGCATTAATATGTTGTTAAGCAATGATTAGAAAACAGAAAAAAAAAAAGTATTTGTGGAGAGTTTAAGGTAGTAAAATCTTTGGCACTTGATGCAAGGGACCTGCAATTTAATCCTGTCTTTACCAAGATTTGGGAGATTAGGTACGTATGGAGAAAGGCTGCCCGAGAAGCTAATAATTTTGAATGCCAGACATAGACTGATATTTGCACCCAACTCGTGTACTATATATTTTAAATGTTCTAAATAATTAATTGAGGTGTTGATAAAAAGTCAAATTTGTTGTAGTTGGGCTTGCACAGATGGAAAGAAACAAGCAAATTTTATTAGGGAAGTCAAATTTGTTGTAGCTGGCAGAGCCCCTTAGTTAATGTTATCAGGAAAGGAAGTTAGGAACATTCAATACTCCATGACTGTCTTGCATTTTTAGGAGTTTGTAGTTTAGTTTCTAGGATGTTTCACACTCTATAGATGGAGCGTTTTCTATATCTAATGGGAGCCATTTCTATATCGTAAAAATACCAGCGATTTTTCTAGTTGTCTAAAGTAAAAGACTTCAATATTCTGAAAACTTGTTTTCCTGTGTTCTTATTTTTATTTTTCTGTTTTTTAGCAGACTTGTAGCAGCATTGCTCAGCTCTTTCATCTTCAAGTTCTTCAAAATTTTCAATAGTGTCATTGTTGCTCATCTCTTTTTTTTCATTGTGTAAATTAATCGAATGAGGTTTTCTTATTCCTTCTTCTCATAAAAGAAAACTTGGATTCAATTGACTGGTAGATTTTCTATCATTTAGCAATTTCAGATATTTTTAAAGATTTAAAATTATAGTTATGTTAATGCTGTTAGTATTTTTTTGTATTAAAAAAATGTTAGAATATTTCTTTTCAATTTTCTCATTTAAATATTAACTATTGTAAAATATATGTATGTAGGTGCACATACATGCACATCCTCAATGTGAATTGCATGAGGATCCACAATATAGACATTGAAGTGTCTACAAACATGGAAAAGATTTAAAATTTCTGCTATTTTTAAAATTGAAATTATTTGATATGTTCAACATACTACATATATTTTCTTAAAGTGATATGTAGTTAACATGCAAATGCATGTAAGCTTGTGTTAATACCATAAAAAGATGAAATTTTCCCACAACCTGCAAGGGAAAAGAAAGTCAGCATTTAAAAACCTTATAGAAATAGCATTTAAATAAGAAGTAATAGGAGCTGTTTCTTAGCCAACCCAAAATCGATACCATATTAAAGAAACGAAGTTAATACTTTGGGTCTATTGAATTTGCTCATATTAAAATAGAAATCTATTTGTTAAAATACTAGACATACCAATGCAGAAAATATACCAACATGATTTTCTTGTTGATGAAAACATCATTCAAATTTAATAATGCGCTGGCTTAGGTTTTTTACCCCCTGCATCTTCGTAACCATTCTTGTTATTATGTGCTAATACGTAATAATTAATCAAAGAATGCTATTTGTTGTTCTAACCAGCTGCTTCATAGTGAAATTCTATCCAGTTATGGGTTTCCTTTCCATTTTATAGTTCACTAAGTTAAAACCATAGTTACATTGGGTAAAATATCAAACATGGAGTTATCTGAAAGTGACTTTCTTACTTTCCCTGGCGAACATACTATAATGTACATCTGAACTATAAATTAGGGAACCTTCCCTGTGTTTAAAATAAAAATTGTATGAAGGACTAATTTCTTTTAGCTAAATGGTTTGAAGAATTTTTTTTAAAAATTAAGAGTAACACTAAGTTGTTGTTACATGTAAAATGATTCTTGTCAGCGAATTTTAAACTTCTCTGTCCTCAAAACAACACTCATGTTATGCATGGACCATGTTCAATTCACATATGAAACTTGTGACTTATTACCATTGCTTCTAAGTTGACAGGACTAAGATGTATTGGTTTGCACCCCTCTTCTGAGAACCTGCTGCTAAATGGAAGAGGTTCAGGATTTGAACCTGATGGTGGCATTTCCATGATGTTTCTCAAAAAATTATTTTAAGTTTTAAATAATTAAGTCATTCTTAAATAAACTGAGAACCATGATGAATTTATGAAAAATTCTGGCATCAATGCATGCATGTTACCTCGGGTCCAGTTGAAGACACTGAATTGCTTAAAACCTGAGCACATGTTGATCCCTGTGGCGTTATGGTATCCACTGAGAGTCTCCTCATAAGGGTAGCCTGGGTTTAAGAACAATCTGAACCTTGTTAGCAGAAGCATGGCAGCGGGGAGCTTGTTGTCCCAGCTGAGGACCCCAAAGTCTGCTATCCCCATGAAGGCCTTGGCATTCTTTGGTAACCTCGGGTCGGTTGCAAAGTTTATGTAGCTACTGTTGCCAGTGGCATAGTACATCCATGCAGCACTCCACATGTACTCATCCCAGTAGCCTGTTGAGTTGTAGAAGGGCTCAATGTATGGGTTCCCCCGGGAGTAGGGTGTTCGATGGCCTGTGTCCCTTGCAAACTTGTACACCGCTGCTGCACCTCTGATGAGCTGCTTGGAGTAGGCAGCATCATCTCGGAATACAATGGAGGCAGCAGCCAATGCAGCAGCCATCTCACCTCCCAAGTCAGGGGCGGAGCTGGCAACCTGGGTTTTCCGGGGGTAGTCCATGTCTTCAGGCCTCATCCAGCAGTAGTGGTCATCCGGTGTTGTAGAGGAGTTTGTTGCCCCACCAACCTATAACAAGTGAAAACGTATGAAGTTAAACAGCCTGAGAGTGGAGGGGAAGATACCTCACTATCTAGCTAGCATTGATTCAAATCTCAGAAAAGATTTAGAAAGTAGAAGTTGCTCTTTTCATGGGAATGATTTGCAAATGAGCCAAGAGCTTGATAAAATTATTTCCAGGCTGCATGCAGCTTAGTGATGGATTATGCATTGCAAGAATTTTAGAGATCAGTGATGATGCAAAGTAATTGTAGTGGTCATAGGCAATGGCAGTCGCCAATGTGTGTGTGTTGGAATGAGTGCGAGTCATAGGTTTAATATTTGCTTCATGAGTAAAATTTTATTGGATAATGATGATTTTTTTTTGTTTTTTTGTTATAGAATTATATCTATGGATCATTTCCACAGTTAACAGTGACAGACCATCACGGAAATGGTAAACTGAGATGACAGCAAGCTTTGAAATTAATTAGTTTACAGAAATACTAAAGAAAAGGGATTTTCCAAGTCTCATTAATTGATTGAACTGTTGAGAGGCTTGAACTAGAAATTTGAGCACACTGCTTATATTATTGTAAGTATCGGTTCAAAATAAATGCTGATAAAGATGAGGAATATCTTGTTTAGGATAATTGTTATTCCAAGAAATATTCTTAAAGAATTTGTTGTTTAAATTTTGAAGAATTTAAATGAAGCAACTTCTCCAGTGAAACAGGAGCGGCTTTGTGAGGTAAACTGTTTGGAGGAAAATGGAGTGACTGCTTTCAGTAATATTATGGCTTGAGATATATCTGTATGTAAAACATGCATGAAGCAATGAGATTAGCCCATTGCAAATAGCTGGATGATCATGTTGTCTTATAGGGCATATTTTACAATTTAAAAAAAAGAATAGATCACGTTTAGTAAAATAAAGAAAATTGGATAATAAGGTTTAACCTTCCTTCAGATGGATAAATTGAGGATGAAGTTTTTCACAAGTTTTGAGTAAATTTTCTGCCATTAAGATAAGTATGCTTTCAGATAGAAGTTTCCAGTACATCAGAGACCTAAGAGCATCTAGCATCAGATTGTTACCACAGTGATTGTTTCCTTCTTTACCTGGCTATAAATTTTGTCAATGGTGGTGGCAGAAGAATTGAAAGTCTTAAGCAAGTAATCAGTGCCCCATTTTATAAGGTCTCTTATGTGGTTGTACTCTCCAATTTCTTTGTACTTGTGACTGTATTCTACCACCGACCAACTCAGGAGTGTCATGGAGTAGGCCATTGGGAAATGAAATTTTATGTTGTCCCCTGCATCATAGTATCCTCCAACAAGCCCACCCTTAATAGCCGGTTGATCGGAGCCATCTTTGAGGCCAGAATCTCCACGCCATGGAATACCATTGTTCTTTGGCAAGCGACCAGCTGATCAAGAGTCAACGAATACAAAATTAAATAATTAATCGGAAACTATAATCTCTATCCTTGATATTGAACTCTAAAAATTGCTTTGGTGCTTAAACCCGCTACCTTGATAAAATCTTTAGTCTCTGGTGACTCAAAATGGATTCATCTATTGTTTCATCAGTATTTTAAGTATTAACAGAGATAAGCCATTAAGACATACTTCTTACGTATGTCAAAAACAAACACCTTTAAAATCTTGTTTGTCTGTTCCAAAGAAGAAGTGCCGATTAACAAGTGCAGCAATTTGACAAAGTCCTCATACAGGAAGAACACAAAAGCCAAACACAAAGAGTGATCTACCATTTATCAGGGGAATTTCAACAGCTGCAGTGGAGAGGAGCAAAGTTCAGTATATAATTTAATTCATCAAGGAACACGTATGGCTAAGTACTTGATCAGTTACTGGCTATCAATGTCAAGTTCTAATCTATTTGTTTCTCCCAACTAGAAATGCGATCCAATGCAATCATGCAGCCCTGCGGAAAGGCCAATTCATCACATGTAAATCTCAATCAGCCTTGGATTATATGTCCAAAAAATGCGCTCTCAAGCAGAGCTACTTTGCAGTATGACTTAAATCTCAATAATTCTATGCATTTATGATCCCATGTTGAACCAACATGCAAATGAGTAGAAAACCAGAGTTTGCGAAATTAAGGACAGAATTCTAATAGATCATGAACTCACAAAGTCAGCACAGCAGTGTAATAATATAGCCAAACCATGAAGCAGAGATCCATAGCATACAAGCTGTGAAAGCACAAGAGAGAAGAAGATGGGGGAGCTCTAGGATCTTACATTTCTGTGCATTGAAGAAGAGAAGGGCCTTGTGGAGGGCCATGGTGAACTGGTCGGGCGGCGCCGCCTTGGTCTTGTGCTTGGGCAAGGACTTGACGATGATGATGGGAATTCCGATGACGATGAAGGCAATCAGAGCAGTCCACAAGACCCACCATAGCAGCTTACGCTTGCAGACGACGCAGCCGAGGTCAACGTACTTGTCCTTCTTCTTGGCGGCGTCCGGCGGCCCCAGCAGCCAGCTCTGCTGCGTCTCGTCCAGCTGATGCCGGGACAGGGCCGCTCGGTCCAAGTCCATGCTGCGGCTGTGCTCGTCGTCGGTGGTGCCATTGTCGGTATGAATCTCGAAGGTGCCTCCCCAGTGGTTCCCGGAGTGCATCTTGCTATCAGTTTGTTTAACTCGATGCAATGGTCTGATTTCAGACCATGGATCAAAGGAGTATCTAAGTTTCAATAGAACAGTGTGTCTCTGGTTTATGTCCTCAAGGAATACGCGACCATCTAACACGGCCTAATTTTTCATGGAAACGATGCGGGTTGGATGTCTCAATTGGAGAAAGAAAAAGATATGACGAGGGACCTCCAGAAGCTAACTTTTATGAGTTTATGAGTCTTTTTTTTTTTTTCTTCTTCTTCTTCTTCTTTGTCTTTTCCAATAGAAGGGGAGAGGAATTAAGAGGCTATGAAGCTGTAAGGAAGAGATGCTTCTGTGGGAGTACTTGGGCAAGAGAGGAGGAGAAGAGGGTTGACTTGAGGACTTGAGAAGAGCAAAGAAGGGTGGTGGTTGGTTTTCGATCTTTTTTTTTAATTTCCTTCCTCAAGTCGTAGTCTTGGAATTTTTAGTTTTTTATCCGTTAAGAGGATGCAGATGGGTGGTGGCAGAAGCGACCTTCGCGGGGGAAGCAGGTGGGAGAGCTTTGACTTCATGAAAATTTTTGAGTAGTTTTTGGCCATGCGGTGAAGGCATGGCAAATTATTAAAGTCGGTGCGTGAGATGACGATTGGTGATTCTTAATTAGTATGGAACCTTCTATGCTAAAATAAAATTCGTAGATCTCTTAGTTTGCATGTGAAATTTGTACTTGCTCTTTCTTTGGGATTCTCGCTGTAATATTTCTTTGTTTCCATCCACTATGCTTCATTCCTTTGGAAGTTAACCATGGCACCCATCTGGCATTGTATACTAGATAGGCCCAGCCAATGGCCTGCTTGATGTGTCCCATATGACAACAATAATGGGCAAATATTCTATAGATCAATTGATCTGGGATCATGAACTACTAGCCTTATTTAAAATAAGGTCAAAATTGAGCCAGTGCTATATATATATATATATATATATGTCTAAGGAATTATTCTTTTAATTAACAAATTCATAAATTATTGATACAGAAGGGAAAACCTAATTTTAAGAGGTTGTACCAGGGGCAGCACTCTAGAATAGAATAGGCCAGGTTGGAGATGAGCTTGGGTTGGCCACTTGGTTGGAAACCAAATGAAGCACGTTTTAGGCTCTGCTTTAAGGAAGAGCAATATTGCCCATTTAAGAAGCAAGCACTCATCATAAATAAGGCCAAGAAGAGATTGAGCCATCTCAAGGTCCATAAAATCAAGCTCACATCTAGTTGACCTAACATGCAATTACTTGCACTCACTTCCAGCTAAAGTGTCAGAGTCTGACGGCATTTGGAAATAGCCATGTGCTCATCATCTTCAGCTTATTTTATTCTCTTTCATAACAAGAGATGCATGCATGCCTTCCCTCTCTAAAAGCCACTCCTCTCTCTCATCTCAAGTCTCTAATGGAATTTGGAGCTCATTCCCTACCAAAGTTTATTATCTCCAGTCTCCACCAAGGTTAATTCTACAAAGCTTACCTTGAAATCAGGTTTAATGTGCAATATATGTTCCCAAAATGATTAATATCGTTGACTTTTGGCTTCAAGATGACCATATGGAATCCACGGATTTTGAGGTTATTTAATTGCACTATACAGCGCAGGCCTCCAATACCAATAGTAGTAGTAGATATTATAAGCAACAAAAGTCAACAGTCTCAGCCACCAGCCACATCTTTCGGTTGCCTAATCTCGTCAAAGACGCAGAGAGCTGATGCTTTCGTTTACCTTCTTTTTCTTCCATGGCATTAAAAGCTGGCAAGATGTTGAAAGTTTGAAACCGAGGAGGAAGCAAAGGGAAGGCACGCGAAGAGACCGTTGTGCGGTGATACTTCACCGGCTCAACAACGTGGAGTGAATTCTATATTAGAATGACAACACCAATCATAATTAAGAAAAGCAATGACTCGTCCCTGGAGTTTTATTTGCTTTATATATTGAACTCCCAAAGCTTTCAACAATGTCAAACACAACCCATATCTCAAGTCACTCGATCACATTTAGTTATTATTTTATTTTCTCATTATTATCATATACTATCAACCTCGGGAGTATTTAGTTATGATTTACATGTAGGGGCACGTCAATTGATGTTTCCCCCAGCAGGGTTCTCAGCTTCAATTAATCTTCAATCCTGAAACACCTCCATAGGATTTGAACTCAGCAACCTACGGAGGACTTAGAAGAGATGCAAACTTCTGCTATATAGGAAGAATTTTTGTTGCACAAGCGAACTTTTAGGCAAAATTAATGTTTTAGCTCACCAAAAAGATTCCTTTTGCTCTTTTTAATTGACTAGAGTCAGACTTAAGACCAGGCCAAACCCCTAAGAAAAATACTAGGAGTGAAACCTTGCTCCAGAACAAGACAACCCTGCTCATTCAAACACTGACACGTACAAAAGATGGCCTACTCTAAGCAAAATATATATATTGATGGGGTCAGTTGACCTTTCCTTTATAATAACCACGTTTGGGCTTGACTTTGGCAAGTCGGCCTATCCTCAGCGGAAGGGCCAGCTTATCTCAGGCAGCCTCTCTTTCCGAGTGAACGTTGCCTCCTAGACGGCCCCAAGCTCCCACGGCGGCCCCCAAAGTTCCCACGGCAGCCTTGAGCCGCCCGATTCCTCCAGCCTTCGTCTCGGCGGCCCCCGTCTTCAGACGACCCCGGTTCCAGGTAGCCTCATCTCCAGGTGACCTCGATTCCATGCAGCCCCCGCTCCATACGGCCCCGGTTCCAGACGGCCCTGGTTCCATGCAGCCCCAGCTCCAAGCGGCCCCCGTTCCAAGCAGCCTCGTCTTCAGCTTCTCAAGCAAGCCTTTGTCTCTGCCTAGGCCGGGCCCACCAACCGTCTCTACCTCACAGATGAGCCCTAGAAAGTCATTATCTACTGTAAAAAGTACCAATCATCTAGTTTAGGCAAGACAGATTCCTACTAATTCTGTAAAATGTCATCATTCATCATGAAGCTCCACGTAACTCATTCCATCACTAGATGACAAGGCTCCAAACTTCCCAGGCAAGCCATACAGAGTCCAAAAAGCAATAAATTGAGTAAAAGGGACCCCTGACGAAAAAAAGGAAAAATAACACACAGCACTCCTAAACGCTCATGCTTGCTCACAGAGAGCTCCTCTCTAGGCCTCTCTCTTTCGAGCTTTCTCAAGCTCATAGCTGTTGTCTAGAGCACTGACTTGAGTGTCGAAGGGTCCTCGTCGGAATCTCCGATCCCCAAGACTTTTTGTAGGCTCCCGACCGAGAAAGCTCGCCAAAAGATCCCAGGCTCGCTGGAGGAGGTGACCGGATGCTCGCAGACGTTCGAGAAGGGTGATCTGGCGTCAACAGATTGGCGCACCAGGTAGGAGGCAACACAGATCGTCAGTGATGCTAGTCTGCAGATCCTTGCCCCCTTAGATCAAAATGGTGGATCAAAAAGATGGTGATGACAAGAGCCCAAGCAGCTTCCGTCAGTCTTGCTAGGGGGCACCCTCAACGAGCTGAGCAATAGGAGGCTAGCCCTCTACTCCACCATCACTACAATCTCAGGCCATTCAAGCAAAACATCATGCCACCCTCACCTGCAAATTTAAACATTAATAGCAGCTGTCTAAAAGTTGCAGGAGTGATATTCCATGACCACTTAGTGGCAAACAAGAGCAATCTAAAGCTCAAGCTACCAGTAAGAGCATCATCAACTCATCAGTAAGAATAAGCATAAGTGATCAATAAGAGCACCTTTAAGCTCACCAATAAGCACCACAATCCTACCCCCCCCCCCCCAATCGAAGGCACTGGCACTTCCCCACCTTCAGTCGGCATGATTCTCTGGGGGGCAGATCGCCAATATATTAAAGTATTCAAATCAGTAGAAGGAGATAAATTGCTCCAACAAAAAAGCTACGAAAGTTAAGTACACTATGTCTAGACAAAGTATTTCTTTCATTGATACTTAAAACAGTGATACAGGGAAGCTGACATGAGTCAGATTACATCAAAACACAAAGACAAAAGGACCCTCAGCATCCTCCGGGGTTAAAGACTTCCGAGCATGGTCCTATTCCAGCGACTCTCGGGTCATCCTTCGGGGTTCAAAAGGACATTGAGCATGGTTTCAACACCCTCAGGTCACCCTCCGGGGTTAAAGGCTCCCGAACATAGTCCCATCCCAGTGACTCTTGGGTCATCCTTCGGGGTTCAAAAGGACCCTGAGCATGGTTTTAACACCCTCAGGTCATCCTTCGAAGTTAAAGGCTCCCAAGCATGGTCCGATCCCAGCGACTCTCGGGTCACCCTTCGGGGTTCAAAAGGATCCTGAGCATGGTTTCAACACCCTCAGGTCATCCTTCGAAGTTAAAGGCTCCAAGCATGGTCTGATCCCAGCGACTCTCGGGTCACCCTTCGGGGTTCAAAAGGATCCTGAGCATGGTTTCAACACCCTCAGGTCATCCTTCGGGGTTAAAAGGAACATGACGACTCTCAACTCTCATGCCACCCTTCGGGGTTAAAAGGAACATGACGACTCTCAACTCTCATGCCACCCTTCGGAGTTAAAAGTAACCTGACGACTCTCAACTCTCAGGTCACCTTTCGGGGTTAAAAGGAACCTGACAACTCTCAACTCTCAGGTCACCCATCGGGGTTAAAAGGAACCTGATGACTCTCAACTCTCAAGTCATCCTTCGGGGTTAAAAGGAACCCCACAACTTCAGCAACTCTTGGGTCACCACTCGAGCCGGCCAAAAAAACCCCCGAGGTGGTTCTATCTCAGCCTCAGCGGCTTTATCTCAGCCTCAACGGCTCTATTAGCCTTAGCAGCATTATCACAGCCTCAACGGCATTATCACAGCCTCAGCGGCTCTATCCATCTCGATGGCATTATCACAGCCTCAACGGCTCTATCTCTCAGCCTCAGTAGCTCTATTAGCCTCAGCGGCTCTATCTGCCTCAGCGGCTCTATCCGCCTCGATGACATTATCGCAGCCTCAACGGCTCTATCTGCCTCAGCGGCCATATCACAGCCTCAGCGGCTCTATCTCTCAGCCGCAGCGACTTTATCTATCTACCTCAACGGCATTAGCACAGCCTCAGCAGCTCTATCCGCCTCGACTACATTATCACAGCCTCAGCGGCTCCATCTGCCTCGACGACATTATCGCACCTCAATGGCTCTATAAGCCTCGACGGCATTATCGTAGCCTCAATGGCTCTATAAGCCTCAGCGGCTCTATCTGCCTCAATGGCTCTATCTGCCTCAGCGGCATTATCACAGCCTTAGCAGCATTATCATAGCCTCAATGGCTCTATCCGCCTCAACTGCATTATCGCAGCCTCAGCGGCTCTATCTCTCAGCCTCAGTGACCCTATAAGCCTCAGTGGCTCTATATGCCTCAGCGGCATTATCACAGCCTCAGTGGCTCTATCTATTTGCCTCAGTGGCATTACCACAGCCTCAGCGGCTCTATCCGCCTCGACGGTATTATCGCAGCCTCAGCAGCTCTATCTCTCAGCCTCAGCGGCTCTATCTATCTCAGCAGCATTATCACAGCCTCAACAGCTCTATCCGCCTCGATGGCATTATCGCAGCCTCAACGGCTCTATCTGCCTCAATGGCCTTATCACATCCTCAGTGGCTCTATATACCTCAGTGGCATTATCACAGCCTCAGCGGCTCTATCTGCTTCAATGGCATTATCACAGCCTCAGTATCTCTTTCTCTCAGCCCCAGCGGCCTCATATATGCCTCCACGGCATTATTGTAGCCTCAATGGCTCTATCGGCCTCAGCAGCTTCATTCCTCTGCCCCCATGGCCTCATTACAACTTCAGCAGCTTTCTCACAGCCTCAACGGCTTCACTTTAGCCTCAACGGCTTTAACTTTACCTCAGCGGTCAATGGCCAATTAGGTAAGACCTTTGTTTAAATTATATACTTGCAACATATTACTGGTTACTTTCAGCCAACCAAGAAGACAAAGTTAACTCACAATTAGGAGAGACCAACTTTCCAGCTTACAGTTGACGGTACTGGCCGATCTCAGTAGCTCCCGAGCCGATCTCAGCAACCCCCGAGCGGTCTCAGTAGCCCGCGACGGCCTCAGCGACCCCAAGCCTGCCACAGCAGCCTTAAGTCAGTAGTTGGCAAGAGACCTCCTGATTTCAAGTTGGCGGATAGCAACAAAAAGATTTCTCCACCAGGAAAGAACCAGAGCCCTAAGCTGGTATGTAAAGATAGATGCAAAGGTAAAAAGCTCTACACTCATTTCACTTAGCTGATATAGGACACACAAGCTCAAGGAGTATGGGGGGCATCTGATGGGGCCAGTTGACCCCTTCCTCTATAATAATCACGTTTGGGCTTGGCTTCGGCAAGTCGGCCCATTCTCGACGAAAGGCCTAGCTTTTCCCAAGCGGCCTCTCTTTCCAGGTGGACCCTGCCTCCTAGACAGCCCCGAGCTTCCTCGGCGGTCCCAAGTTCCCACAGCAGCCCCGAGCTCCCACAGCGGCCCCCTAAGTTCCCACGGCGGCCCCAAGCCGCCCAACTCCTCCGGCCTTCATCTCGACGGCCCCGGGTCCAGGTGGCCCTCGTCTCCAGACGACCCCGGTTTCAGACGGCCTCGCTCCAGACGGCCCTGGTTCCAGGCGGCCCTAGCTCCAGACAGCCCCAGCTCCAGACGGCCCCGATTTCAAGCGGCCCCGGTTACAGGCAGCCTCGTCTACAAGCGGCCCTGGCTCCAAGCGATCCCCATTCCAGGCTGCCTCATCTTCAGCTTTTTAGGCAAGCCTTTGTCTCTTCCTAGGCCAGGCTCACCAACCGCCTCTATCTCACAAATGAGCCCTAAAAAGTCATCATCTGCTGTAAAAAGTACCAATCACTCAACTCAAACAAGACAGATTCCTAGTAATTCTGCAAAAGGTCGTCATTCATCATGAGGCTCCACATGACTCATTTCATCGATAAGGCTCCAAACTTTCCAGGCAAGTCACAGAGTCCAAAGAGAAATAAATTGGGTAAAAAGGACCCCCGACGAGAAAAAGGGAGAACAACACACAACACTCCTAAATGTTCATGTTTGCTCACATAGAGCTCCTCTCTAGGCCTCTCTTTCGAACTATTTTAAGCTCACGGCTGTTGTTCAGAGCACTCACTTGAGCGTCGAAGAGTCCCCGCCAAAATCTTCGGTCTTCGGGACTTTTTGTAGACTTTCAACCAATAGAAGTTCGCCGGAAGATCCTAGACTCGCTGAAGAAGATGATCGGACGCTCGCTGACGTTCAAGAAGGGTGATATAGCGTATAATATGGTTTAAGCATTATCGAATTATTCTCTTGTGATTTGAGCTATTATAATTAGCTTTAAGTTTTATCAGTACATCTATATCGGTTTAACTATTATGTTTTAAAACATTATCAAATCTCGCTCATATAAAAGCTTGATTAGGTTTAAAATACTTGAATAAAGTTTAATTAAATTTAAAACACTTAGATACTTAAGTGTAATATTTTAATTACATGAATATAATTTAATAGCATTTTAAAATAAATGATAGTTAAATGTAAGTATCAAACTATAAAGATATAATTTGATAAAATTCAAAGCGTAACATTTTAAACAATACAGATCTAATTTAATAATTCTTAAACCATAGAATACTTGTATACATTTTATCCTAAATATTTTTATTGGCTAAGGAAAAGATTTTTTATTGCCTTTTTTTTAAGTAATGCTTTCTCAATAACTCACAGAAAGAGGAAAATAATGGTTGCAATGCCAAATAGCGCGGTCCACATTTATGTATGATGCCCGGAACCCATTCACGCCAATGATTTCATTTTGAGTTTCAATACCTCAAAAAGACTCTCAAATTATTTCATCTGCCATGCGTCAAACACCAATAAATCCCAGAATAAAAACTGAGCAAGATTCTAGCGTTGAATACAAAATATATAAATGACTGGAGGCGAGGAGTGAGCAAGAATAAAAACAGTACATCATAATAGATTTCTTTATATTTGAATTCCTGGGGTCTTTCTACTATTACAACAACCTAATATGAAAACGTTTATTAGCTCCATATGCGCACTTCATTTGGTTAGCATTCCACCCAGACAACTAACCATCATCATAAGAAAGGCATAATTATATGATGCATCACAAGTTTGGTTTTTTTTTTTTTTTTTTGAAAAAAAATGGACACTTGTTGGACCACACTGAACTTAAAAATATGATGAATGGAAGCTCGGCCTCAGCACCGACGTTTGTCTTTGAAATTAAAAATAAAAAGTAATAAGATATAAGATAAGCGAATGCTGTTTGCTAGAAGATTTTCTTTCCTTTTTACCCTTGAAATATACTCAAATTACATTAAGAACTCAGCTTCAAAGCATTTAAAAATGTGGCATGGTATAGTTAATATAAGCGGCTTATCTTAACTGGACAATTCTTCATTATCGGCCACCTCAAAGCGACATTATTTCTTCTTTCTGGAAATAAACCTTCATTGACTATATTAAAATAATATATATCATAAGGAGGACAACTAAGCTTTTCCAAAGTATGTTTAAAGTATATGATAGGTGAGAATTGCATTGTATTTAATCCACAGAGGTATCGACAAATATAAAAAATAATTTAAGTAATGATAGATTTGTTAAGCAAGGAAGCTCATGGCAAGCAAAAGGGCTTCAGGATGAAGTAAAGGCCTTCGCTAACTGCCTCTTTCAATGCCAAAATAATGGAAAATGAAATGGCAAGTTAACTGGCTCATTGTTTATACTTTCACCCATTAATCCAGACTCGAGAGATTAGCATCCCAGCTACCAGGAATCTCCCCTTTGAAAGAAATTTATATGATTTTTCACCAAAAAAACATGATTAATTTAAAATAAGAGCACCGTATTGTGGTTTCTGTTTGAGAAAAATATGGAGAAATTTGCCTCCTCTAACAGACCTTGGCTTACCATATCTGGTTGTGACCATAAAGTATAAGATAACAGGATAATCAATTATGATGACACAGCAAAATGAGTCCTATTGATACCTCAGAATAGGATGTTGCTAACTGGAACTTTTTGAAGATCACGCAATGTGCGTGCCAGTCATTCGGTGCCATTTGACTGGATCTAACTTTCCTATACGAGGTTTCAGACTTAGGTATCAGGAATGAGATTTATAATCAAAAAAGAGTTTGGTAACGAAACACTGTAATCATAAACATTTAGATACCAGTCACATGTTGTAGCCCCGACATTTGATACAATGAAGGCCCAGTGCCCAATATGCATACCTCATCTTGTTAAAACAAGGACAGAAGAACTAGAAGTCCCACCTTTTCTTCACCCGGAACATGAAAACCGAGCTACCAATATCATCTTGAGGGACTTGGAGCATGAACTGTACTTTCATCTTCATTGGGGCTGTTTTGCTTTGCCATCTTCCTCTCCAACCTGAACACAAAAATTGCAGTCAAGCAATATAGTTCATTCATTACTTCTATGCAATTGAAAATATATGCAAGCTATTTTATCTTTTCTGTTAAAGTCACATTAGGTCAGGCCATCTTTTGAACAAGGATATTGACTACTTACTCCCATTTCATCTACTATTATATACTAATTTTAAAGGTAACAATCTACAGTGAACGTACCCAAAGAGATGCCCATCCAAGCCTCACTCCGGAATCATAACCAGCTTTCAATTTCAGGTCCTTACCAATAGTGTGCTTATAAACTGTACTCCACTCCTTGGAGTCAAAGTGGTACCAGTAGCTGGAAGGAAAAAAAAAAAAAACAGAAACATTTATATGAAAAAAGATTTTAAAATCTAAAAACTATATACAGTAAAGAATATTAGCAAACATGAGTGATCATACACAAACAAACTCAAAATCACTAACTTCGAATAATAGCACTCATAATTAATATGAAAGATAAAGAGCATGAGTTACATTTGAAAATAAATTAAGAACTATTATGTTGTTAAATAATCTCCATATGTTCCTATCTCTAGTGCAAAATTATTGCAAACTTGCAATTTTCCAGACTTCCCACAGGTGCATGTTCATTAGCATGGATATTCCTTGAAAGCTGATAATTATGCTTTCTTTTCTCTTTGGCTAGATAATTGTGGTTTCATAATTATAAAAAAAAAAAAATCTCATCAACATTTTAAACTATTTCCAATACAATTCAAAGTCAACATAATGTGATATGCTGCACATATGACAATATATCATATGAAAACTTGGCAACCTGTGACAACATCAATAGGACAAAAAACCATATATGAACAATTGCAAGTGATTAAAACCTCGCAGGTAGAATACTGCAACATAAACTGCCAGTGTATTACTCACGTATGGTTTCTCTAATATACAATTTATGTACAACTTCTTGGAAAGAATGAAATAATATTTAAGTAGATATCTTATAATACATGATTGTGCAGTAGTGTATGTACAATAGGTTAAGATACCATTTCTACCCCGCCCAACTTTTAATTTTTAGGAAGAGAAACTTGGGGTGGATCAGAATCCAAGAGTTTACAATGCAAAAGACAAACCAAACATGCATACCACAAGTATCTCCAAGAATGCAGATAAAGAATATAAGAATCATATCATAATTAGTCTGACCAACACTACAATTTAATTATTTTATTACCAAGATGTTGTGTCCATGGGATGATCTTGTGGATGTGTGACTGCTGATCTGGGATAATAAACATAGAGAAGTGCTAGTGCATCTCCTGAGAGTAAACCATATAGGTTTATGCTGATACCGAGGCATGTTCAAAGGCATCTAAAATGGTATCAGGAGGGGCCAACCATTCCTAGACCATTGACCAGAAAAACAAGAGTTGGTGGCAAACCGATATCTGCTGCAGAAAATGTCGCTCTAGCATGGAAGGAAGCCACTAGTGATCGTTTAGACTTCAGACTACCTAGTGAACCTCAGGAATGGCAGCTCAGAAATATAGATTTACAAGTGCATAATCATGTACTCTGATGAGGAACATAGTGTTAGTGAAGATAGAATATGACAACCTAATTGATCAAGTATGATTGTATGAATCAACACAATGGCAACAGAGGAATACGATTGAAAAATATGGATGCGCACAATATTGCAATTTTGATGGGAAGCAAGCCAAGATGCACTGCAGCATGGTGAAAAATGTAACTCTCTCATGGAAGATGTCCTAAAACAAAGAAAATAGTTCTGTGAAAGCCAAGATGCAAGAGTTCAATACATATAAAGCAGACAGATATTGCTGAAGCTCTATGGACCACAATAAAGAGCCACACGAAGTTGATGTTATAGGCCAATTACTTGGAGCTCATAAGATGAGAGAACAGAGATGATCAGGTCTCCTGCAGAAAGAGGTGTTGAGGATCTCTATAACTCAAAAACAAAGGAACTTGAACACGGTGAAAATGCGAAGGACCAAATAAAGATGTCTTTAGCATGTCTTGATCATAAAATCAGGGAAAGAAATTGATTAGCTTTGATCAGACAGAAAATGCACTAGTTGCTATAATCATTGATACTCTCAAAAATCAAAAGATTTCAAGAGACCATATGAATATGAAAATAGAACTATGGAAGTCTTGTCGTTATTCCTAATTTCCTAGAATGATTTGCTGATAAGAAAAATCTGGAAACACTTTCTGGCATTAATTCAATATTTGAGAGGAACTCTAGTCATTTTGTTTTTCCTGGAGGCAACAATGAACAAAGGGCATGAATGAGAAAAGTACTATGCAAACAAGACCCCCTTATTTTTGTTTGATACAGAGTTGATTGCTGTATATGTTCTATGTGCCATTGAAAACAACAGAGTGTTTCAATCAGATGCTAAAGGCTAGCAAAGATTAGCCAATCACATGTGATCCTCAAAGCTTCACAAAGGTGAGGGGATATTAATCCAGGTTCTGATATTACAAATTTTATGAAGGTAATGTTGAACGCTTGTTACATCTAAATAAAGCATGACATTATATACTTTTATAGGTCCTGACAAACAATAAGAAAGACATTAACTATGGCACGTATGATAACATAGTACAGACACTAAGAATGATAGGATTCATAAACGGCAATGCAAGTTAATGTGCAAGCACTGCATACAGTACAATCAGCTACTTTACCAACTTACTCAACAAGAAAAATGTTTGGCATTTCCCTATTAGAGATAAGTATATTATCATCATATGGTATTATGTAGATAACATAGTGCACAGAAAGAGTGATAGGATTGATAAGTGGCAATGCATTTAATGTGTATGCACCGTAAGAAATACTATTGGCTACTTTGCCAACTTAATTTAACAAGTAAACTATGTTTGATGTTTCCATATCAAAGATAATTATATAATCATCATATAGTATTAACAGTATACTATTTTAACCATTTCTAGAGGGTTGATGTCTCTTTGAGAACTAGTAGTAAACTTGTTCACGGATTGTTCTCAATTTATTGTGCTTGATAGCAGGCAATTGATCGGAAATGGCTCAAAAGGTGATGGAATGATGATTATCATCAAAATGTAATCAATTTGGGCTCACAAAAGTACTTCATAACCTATTGGGTTATTGTTACCTTAAATTTTTCTATTTACTATTATCATAATCTTAACAAATAAAAATCAAGAAAGAAATTTCTAGCGATGTTCATAGCACTCCTTTCCCAAATTATCACTTACCATTGCGGATTAATAATGTTCATACCATAATTAATTTCTTATGGTCCAACATATTAAAATGTTCTGATATTTGTTCTTGTTGCTACAAATATTTTTATATCTATGCATCCCAAGAGTGCAAAATTGTGAAAATTTGTTTCTTTGCTTAATATGTAGATGTCACTTTTCCTTTTTAACATCCTTTTCTTACATGTCTCTATAGCAAATCCAGGTCCCACAGGCCACAGTGAGTGGATGCGAACTCCTTTTGCACCCTAAATTTTTTTCTTTGGATGGGTGGGGATGATTGGGAAGAAAAGCTCAATGATACCCTCGCTTTATGCCAGTGCTATGGTAGATCAATAAAGATGTAGTAGTACCATTCTCAGAGACAATACAATGTCTAAAACAAATTTGTACAAAAGCCATGAAAATGATCAAAAGTGAAAATAAAAATACCAAGATATGTACTATTCAAAAGTGGTGATAATTTGTGAAAACTTGATACACATGACCTATCATGGATGTACAGAAATAGGTAACATCAAGAATTATAGATAGACATTTTTTGACCTTTCTTTTTTTTCAAGAATTTGCAAAATATTCTACTTTCAAGCTACATAGATAGCCACACAAAACATCAAGATAAAATTGTTATAAGAATATAAAAATGCATTCAAATTATATGTTTTAAAAAGAAAATTGATAAACAAAGATATATGGAAAACCTTAATTTGTCTGAAGGATTGAAACGCCGTTTGAATGCAAAGGATAAGGCATTTGAAGGTAAAGAGACACTGGGGATAAATGACATCTCCTCATCCTACCAACAGAAAATTAAAAAATATATATTCAACAAGGTTTCTGTAAGAGGTGAAATGAAACTTAAATTAATTCAAAAAATAAATTCCAAAATATATTGGATAAAGGTAAAGAACATAGGATTGACAATGATTACCTTATAGCAGTATCTTAGCTTCAAATCATCGTCACTATATAATGCACTACAAACTCCATTCAACATATGACCCTTCAAAATCCCATTTATTGATAGTACTTTCTCATCTTCGTCGGTTTTCTTCTCCTCTAGTGAAACTTCGCCAAGGGGAAAATGAATAGTTGCTCTTGGCTGCATAAATTTATTATCATCATGTCAGTAGCTATATGTGCAATAAGGAACTTCTATTAGCTTGTCTATTTAGTAAAAGAAAACCGCTCAAGTATATATGCAGAACAGTAGACCTGGAAATCAAAGCAAAGATTGATCCAGTAATCCTCGCTTATACAACTGAATCAGAAGCAGTTGTGAGAGCAGCTATAAGGGTGTTAGCTGATACGAGGTTTCTTAAAGGGTTCAGGAAGTGGTAATACTAAAAGCATGCATTTAAGACAATATAATATAACAACATAAAAATGATATACCCCTTTGGTGGGTGCATTAAATTGATTAATGAAACCAGGAGAAGTGGTAAATGTCATGATTGCGAATCAATATGGCAAAGATGAGTATGGCAACTTTCTGAGCTGATTGCAGCATCCCTGCTAGAAAATCATCACCAAAGTTTTGATTCTCATAGCTCAAACAGCTTTGAAGTAAATCAATAGTGAACAAATTCTACTAAAGGAAATGCCATAAACTGATTAACTTTTTAATCAAGTATTAAAGCACTTCTGCCTTGGTTTTCTTCTGGATGGGCTTATAAAATCTATCACTTTATAATTATACGGCAACATTGCTACACTCACCAATCCCACTGATGGAACAGAAGAAGACAATTCCAGTTTATATGTTGGATTAGGCAGGCTTGCTATCATTTCCACTTCTCCTTGTCGCTCCTGAGAAACAATATTACAGGTAAGGAAGTAGTCAGATGGTTTTGAGGGAATTATAATCTTACAATTAAATTTTTGGAGAGGATATAAATTTTTCATGACATTCCACTTTAATCAAAAGAGCACATAAAAAAAAGTTTGAGAAAAAAATAGAGCAGTAATCAGTGATAACTATACATTTCTCAGCTGAGAGACCTCTGAGCACACATGACAAGGTTATTTACTTCTTTGACCTTCTCACTTGTATACTATAATAAAATAAGTTCATGCGCCAAGCACGTTCTAAATTTTTTCTACTACTCATTTTCTACAGCAAATGAGAACAAGTGTGAAAGGATGCATCAGCAAAATTTTACAGATATTCCCACTTTCAAGGTCCACTTAAATGGTGGTCATTGCATTGACAAGAGAGATTACAGATGTGCCAAATAATTACATCACTTCAGAAATTGTAATTAAGACTCCTTTAAAGAGGAGAATACAAATGCATCTTGTGATGACTTCAACCAGTGTTTGTCCAGCCTCAGAATAGTGCAGATAGTCTTGTTTCAGAATCTTGAAATAGGGGTCTGAGTAGTCATTTTCAATTTAATTTTGGTCAAGCCAACTTAATCCCTTCCTAGTTGCACTGTCCAAATCCTGTAAATTTCTCTAGATTGTAATGGACCAACAAAATCAAAAAACGAAAGCAAATGCTTAGAAGCAAAGCATTTAACCATCAGTGTTTCACATAAAGTTGCATACCAAAAAAACATAGAACCCAGCACAATGTTGTAGGAAGTCACCATTATTCGCAATTATTTGCAACAAGATAAATAAGCCATCAGTTAAATATTTACCAGTGATAAATTCAAATCTTATGGATTTGTTCTAAATTAATGTTTTCTTTTAATGAATTAGCAAAACAAGATCATAGCAAAGAATTACAATGGCGGAGGAAATTTAGGCATGAAAATTACTCATAAGAGTGATTTCTGAAGCAATTAGTTGCAAAGGTACACAAGATGTATCAGTAATAGATAAACTCATAAAGAACCAATAGAGAAGGCATGGTCATACATGATGAGAACAAACACACCCTTGGTAAATAAAACTCTGATTCATGTGTAAGGATGGAAACATAATTATATTTATTTTATTTTGGGGGTTGGGGGGGGGGGGGGGGGAGTCTGCTTGAATTGACATGAATGAAGCTTAAAATAAAGCTTCCACCTAGAAACAATGAAGGTCTTGACAGAAATAACTGGTACACCAAATGATTACTCCAAGCAGGTTGAGTGTGACCTGTCATCAATGTCTGGTTACTTGTTTACACCACTCATTTAGTAGCAACATGTATCTGCAAAGTTCATAATTACACAAAATAAATGACAAGAAATTGCAAAAATGATATCACTTGATTAAAAATTTGGCTAGAGGTGAAGTTGTAACAGAGAACAGAAATCATAAGCAGAATAAGAAAAGAAATCAATCAAGGCAAATCAATGCACGAGTGTCAACTAAATTGAGCAGCTAGCCAGAATCTGATCATTAGACGGCTGGATAAAAGAGGACATAAAGATAAATGGTTTTGGGGGAAGCTGTTACTATGCCAATAGCCCTAAAAGTCAAAAGATTGGTCCTCCCTCTGGACAATACAAGATAATTCAATATATTATTTAAATGCTTGACATTTACAAATATTTTAATGAAATGGGGAAAAAGGTTCTTGTTATATTTCCAAAAAATATGTGAAAAAAATAAAAAGAAGAAAATCTAAGGCAACTTTACCAAGGAACATGGTTCAAGGAGAATATTGCAAAAGAAAGCAAAAACTCACTTTGTACTTTAAACAATGCAGTTTAACAGACACCAAAAAAATAAAATTTAGACATACAAATGCAAACCAAAAGTAATCAGCATATCTGTGAGAGGAAAATGCACTAAAGTGTGAAGGGGAATTGCCTGCATCAAGCATAGATAATTATGAATGCATTATCATAGTTCTATATAGATAGATAAAAGCTTTTGAGATGAATCATTGGAATAAATGTCACCGAATGAAAAATCAATTGGAACAATATGCCACATTTTGCTTATTTAAGTATATATTTTGTGCCATTCTGGATTATATCATCTTTAGTAGCTTGTTTAAAAGCAATGGATATCTTAAATTAGAATAGCTATAGTATAGCTATGACATTAGAATATTTACATATCAAAATCAAGAAAAATGTCTCCAAGCAACATAAATGGACAATTAATTCATAAATGATTATCAGAAAGACCCCTTTAAATTTACGACTCCATTAAATGGGACTTTTTAGTTTTGAGATTTATGCATCAAAAAGGACAACCAGTCATTTATTTCCATATTGCTGTTGCCAGTTGTCTCTCTTTCGAGCCTCCACATTTTCAAGTGTGGATACTCATTTTAGCTTAGTGTTGTCAATGATGCTTCAGAATGTAATTACAGCATCAAAATATCCATACTGAAAGGGCCTTTTCAAAGGCATGTTTGCAATAACAAAACAAAGTCTCATATTCATGTTTATTGGTCTTTGCAAGAGAAAAAAACTGTTCACTGTATAAACATGAAATAAATGAGAATTGTTCGAACTAAACTAATAAGTATGATACCCATAAAAAACTCATTAAGCATAACAAAGAATGGATATATCGACAAGGTCAAATGCAATAGAATGCTTACATTATGAAAATGTAACCTTGTGTATAACAGCATATACAAGGTATGATATAAAATTAAGATTCACAGTTGTGTCCTGTATAGCCTAACAGTTTTGCCATAACTCTCTCTCTCTCTCTTTCTCTCTCGGGGTGGGAGATTGTATATAGTACTGAGCATGAACCTTTCTATGGCAATAATTCAATAAGAAACAACTGCCCCAAGTGAATGCAAGAAAGAAGAGAGTTGCTATCTTCAAAAGTGCTAGATATAGTCTCTCCCACTGGATCAGTTCAAAACATGAGAGTCTTACAAAACAACTGCACAAGTTTTTCTTTAAACAACAATTACAAGAAACCATCATTTCTGGAGGAAAGTTAGACAGCAATAGTCTATTCAAAACTTCTATAATGACTTGGAAAAAGAAGGATGAAAAAAGATAATGAGTATCTTAAATCTATTCCACCGTTTAATCATAAGATGAGTGAGACGCAACAAGCCAAAAAAAATTATGGGATTGTGAGAGAAGCCCGTCATGATACAATCACTTTAGGAAGTTTTATATAACAAAAAACTAAGTTATATGGAACAATGCATTTCTTCAGAGTCAATCTGCACGAAGACACTATAGTGAGAATTTATAATTTTTTTAATGTACAATTATTACATGACTTGACATAAAGCTTCAAGAGAAAAGATATGGACTTATCTGATTTTACCTACAACTTATTCCACATGGTCTAATAAAGAGTCACCACCAAAAAAGTAAGAAGGAAACTAATAACTTTTGTTTATCCTGACACACCTTGAAATATGGACTAAATAATGGGAGGTGAACATGGCAGCACTATGATCTCAAACAATAGTAATTTCTAACCAATATCCACTACTTATTCCCACCTATTATATGTGCCTCTCAAGGGCATTCCTCCTCAGCAAATAACTTCTCTATTGCTAACCCATAGCCTCAACAATTATTCATCGAACCATTCAGCACACACCAAAGCACTTTGAATTGTAGCTCAATAGAGTTCTTTACAAGGACATCAGAAACTGCAAAATGATCTTCCCTTGACAATTCCTGATGGAAGTGACCCAAAATATTCCAGTGACATGCAAAGACTTCCTAAAATTGTCATAAGAAAAATCAACAAGTTTCTTAAATCCTGTCATATCGTATCCAACCCCCAACCTGTGTAGAACACCAGTGAGAGAGATAATGGAGATCATAACTTACCTGGCTACGCCACTTCAAATGATAGCCCAAGTAGACATGTCTGACTGCCTCAGAACAGGCAGTCCATTTAGGCAATTACTTAGCAACCAGGTCCCTGCATGTAGGTTCTGCTTGGGCAGCTTACCCTCCAGCAGGGCAGCATGAGCCTACCAAACCCTACGCAGTAACGCACCTGCCTTCTGAAAACTGTTCCTAAAAATCTAAACAGGAAAGAACTCTCCATCAAGACTTTGATATCGAAGAACATTTCACACCTGAACACCCTAGTCATTCTCTCCGATCTTGTTCATTTCCAGCAGTGCCTCAATTTTATGAATTGATCAAACCTCTGAACCGTGAAAATTTCTCCTAGCCCAAAATGCATCACTTTTCTTAGACCATCGAATTACAGATGGAAAGGAAATGAAAATGGGGGGAATTTAGCAAGTAATTTGCATAGATCAACACATTTCATCGCTATATCCTTACCTCCAAAGCGTTAAAACGACATATTCCTGCCTTCAGTTGCTCGATCTAAATTTCATGAGAGATCATCAAACCAGATTATCATTCAGAAAAGAAATGCAGCAGAAAACTGAACTACAGATGGCCCAATTCAATTGTCAAGTGATGAAAGGGAGGCAGAAAAACGTCAAGAAGCGATTTTGACGAAACAGAAGGACGAGGAGAGGATTAGAAGACGGACCTTGACATCGTGGGTGGCCCGGACTTGCAGGATGTTTGCGAGATCGAAGGAACCCTTGAGGAGGGCGTTGCGGGACTCCAGGTCGTAGAGGATGGCCAAGTGCTTGGTGAGGAAGCCGAGCTGGGGGAAGGCGATCTCGCCGCTGGGATCGTTCTGGAAGGAGAGCTTGAGCTTGGCGAGGCGGTCGAAAAGGCAGCAAGAGACCTTGTGGAAGAAGACGGAGCTGTCGCTGTCGAACTCCGACGTCACCCGGATCGCCGGCCGGGGGATGGAGAAGAAGCGCCGGCCGCATGAAGAGAGCGGCGGCGCCGTCGCCGGCGGCGGGAGGGAGGAGGGCGGCGCCTGGGGGTATTAGGGTTCGGGATTGAAAGGGTTGGGTCGCCCATGGCGAGACGAATGTAGAGAGAGGAGACGAGGGGAGAGGGGTTTGGCGTCCTCTTTTAATTTTGAATTTTATTTCTTATTTATTGATAAAATATTTTCTGAATCGGGGGCAACGAAGGGCGGAAAGAGGTTTTGGATTCTTTGAAACGAGGGGCGGCACCGGGGGAGGGTGGCAGTTGCTGGGGATAATTACACTTTGGTCCTGGTTGAGATGATGTTTTCTTTTAGACTCCCTACTTGCTCATTCTTTCTTGTGGATGGATTGAATTGAATGAGGAGGATAAAGACAAGAGTAAAAATTGAATGCTGGCCTCTCTGATAGTGAGTGATAGGACAGCCATAAGTTGGGTTTCAATTTATATCACCTTCATGTTCTTGCCAAAATTATAATAAATTCTATGCTTACAACTCAAAAAAACCTCTTTTTAAGTTGATAAAGTATGAGAACTTGGGTTGAAATAAATAATATTAAATATGGCAAAAAAAAATGATCCTATAATGATGAGATTTGCATTATATGCAAATTTGTTACTAAGAAATTATAATTATTAGAGTGAATTGATCGCATTTTAAGAGAATATTGTGCTTGTGTTTTGCACTTTGTTTTATATTTAGTAAGGTTTCTTTTTTTTTAATAATATATATATATATATATATATATATATATATATATATATATATATATATACACACGTGCACACACACCTGTGTGTATGTTTGAAATATGTCCAATGAAATGGTTTATTTTACCTAAATTCCAATCATTTTCTTTCTTCCTACTTCTTAAAAAGAAAAGGCTAATTTCATGAAAGTTAAAAACTTTTAAGATAAACATAATGTTATTTAAAATCACCATATAACCTACCAAATTATAATCTAAGATCCAATGTAATAGTGTTACCATATAACGTTGTGTTGTAAACAATTGTCATAAAATTATTTGCATATTGATCTTATGAATTTTTTTTTTCTTTGTGGTTTTGGCAATTTCAAAAACATTTGTTGAGGAACATATTGCATTTATTGCTCTATCTCAAAATCTATACTTACACGTTTATGTACTAAAGACCTCTATCTCAAGAGCTTTTGATTGTTATTTTTTAACTCTATTTAGTTTCTTAACTTATACAAGGTGGCATAAGAAACTTCAAACTAATGATTTAAAGCTTAGAATGATGTATTTTGCTCATGATACTATAACTTTAAGGGAAATATGAGTAACCGTAGATAGTATAGAGATTAAAAATGAAACTTATATTTGATCTTCCTACAAGTCTTCAGAATTTGATCTTCCTACAAGTCTTGAGAATTTTTTCAATTTAATATTTCTATATCCTTTTTCCTTTGTGTATATTATTTGTGAGCATTTTGGCATATCTAAAATGATAAAGAAACGTTATGAATATGCAAATCAATTTAATTATTCAAAACATATCAATTGCTCTATCAACTTTTGAATGTTTGTTTAAGGTGCGTACCCATAATCATGTCTTCTATAAAAGGCTTGAATCATGCTTTTAATATAATTCTATCTTCTGCATGGTCATGCCTAAAAGATAATAAATATTAAAGCATAAGCAATGTTTTTGTCTAAAAGATATAGCAACCTCTTTATGTAATTAAGAAAATCTTGTATATATAGATTACTCTTTAGATGACTCATAAATCGTGATAATTCTAGATAGAGGAAAAAAAATAAGAAAACTATAGTTGTCAAATATAGCTTCCATCACTTTTATGGTACTAAAAAAATGAAATATTTCTTCCCAGTTATGAAATATAAGTTGTTAATCTTGAAAAATACTTTTTGATGAGCGCTAGGCCAATGAAAAAAAAAAGTGTTTCTGAAATTAAAGTAAATCATCATGGAATTATTTTGATCCAAAAAACCATCAGAATGCAGGACCATTAGATATCTACTATGGATTTTAAAGAAACCTTTTAATAAATCTAAAATCATTAAAGCTGATATTTGTAAGAAATTATGCTATTTGAAATTAGGGTGCAAAATAGGATAAAACCTACCCACCCAGCCTATGTAACGAGCATGGATGTGTTGAATTGATTTTCATCTAAGCTCAAACTTTAACGAAATCTAATTCAATCCAGCCCAACTTAAACTAGCCCAAATTGATACCTAAATAAATAAATAAATCATATTTATGTTTCTATTAAATTATTTATACATTTTAATAATCCTGTATTTAGACTAACTAAATTATATATAAGTGTGTGATTGCAATTGATGAATAATTTATATCTTAACTAAACAAATATGAATCCATAAAAAACCCCAAATCTTTTTTCTATTTAAAAAACTTGATTCAATCCAACCTAATATATAAGCTGACCAAATTAATCTTGCCCAATCTAATTTAATTTAAAATGAGGTCAAGTGGGTTAGATTAAAGAAATTCTAATCCAAGACTAAGCTGAATAAGTTATAGTTATGAGATATAAAGGTTGTATTAGGTTTGACTTTATATACATAGGGAGAGTGTGTGAGAGAGCTGGACTTAAGTATATTCGAATGTAGTTAAGTTCAAGGTCCGATCACTTTTCTCGCTCTTAAATCCATATGGATCCTGAAGATACCTTACTTTTTTATTTTTTTCATCTTTGAAATCCCTGAATTGCATGAATTCAAGAATGAGAAAGGTGACCAAATTTAGGTTTGGCTATATCGAATGTAACTAAGTCTAGCTTTATATATATTTATATATATATGTATATATATTTATCTTCATGTATGCGTATATAAAATATGATCAAACTCTCTAAATTTTAACTCTATTTGAAACATTACTACTGCAATACAAATTATAATACTTGATCTAATGAATCTCCAAACTTCCATTCAAGCATGAATTCAACCGCTTTTTTTTTAACATCTAAACTTATTTGAACATAAATTCAAAACTTAAACATTTATGAGTATTTGTATCATTAAAATAACACAAAAAAGAGATCTTGAACTTTGAATGGAATAAAAGAAATTAATGCCATTTAAATACTCTCTAAGAAGCTTTTAATATAACTAAATTTTAAAAAAGTAAAAAATTATCCTTCAATTTCATTGTTAAAGATCCAAAATAATAGAATTTTATTAGGATGGACGAATAGGTCAATCATAAGACAACTTGACCTAATCCAATTTTGTAACCCGTTATGTATGTTGGTTAACTACGACCTAGCTTGGCCTAACACTTTCTACTCAACCTCGCTTTTTTTTAAGAGATCTATTGAAAAGAGCGCTAATAGGAGAGAAAATGGTAGAAGAAAGGAACAAAAAAAGAGAGAGGAAGAGCTAGAGGAGAGGACAAAATAGAGAAGCAAGTAGTAGGAAGGGATTAAAGGATAGAGATAGTAAAACAAAGAGCTTTATAGAGGAGGGGATGTGTTTGTGTGTGTGTGTGAGAGAGAGAGAGAGAGAGAGAGGAGGAGGAGGAGGAGGAGGAGGAAATAATGTTAGAAAAGAGGGATTAGAGAAGAGGTGATAGAAGAGAAGGTAAAGGAAGAGTAAGGTTATAACAAAGAGGAAGAGGAGAGAAAAGATAGCGAAGAAGAATGCAAAAGGAAGATGATGTTATGGTTAGAAGGAAAGAGGTAGCCAAAGAGGTGATGAAGGGCAAGAGGCAATTGCAAAGAAAGGAATATAAAAGAAGATAGTGGCTCAGAGGAGCAAGAGTCAAAGCAACAAAGAAGACAACAAAGGAGAGGGCAAAAAAGCAGTAATCTAGGATCAAATTGAATTTTTGATATGATAGCCAACTTGAATTAAATTAGGCCATGTCAAGATTTTGGTGACCCAACCCAACTTGCACTCGAGTTGTGTTAGAAAATGTTTAGTCTAGATAAGACCTAACCATCAATAGGTCTATCTTTTAAATGTTAATTTATTAATCTTAAAAAATCTCTTTTAAAATACTTGAGAAATGATAATATCATCTGCTTATCCATGTAGTATTATTCTAAAATATCTTTTCAAAAAAATCTAACATCACTAAAATATAATAATTCTATAACAATTTATTTTTCTTTCACAAGGAAATCAATAGTGTTATTGCTATTACTTTCAACTACTTTTTAACTTAGAAATCATTGAAATTTTATCTACACAATGAGATAACAATTATGGATCACAAATAATTCACTATAAAACATTTGACAGCATCAAAATCTAAATATTTTAAGAAAAAGTTATGGATTTCTTAAAAATAAAAATATTATTAAATTGACCTCTTCATGGAGAGACTACTCAAGTTTCGTTAAGAGCCTTCAAATATTAGTTATAATTTTTTAAGAATTATTTTTTATAGTGATCAAATCCAACATTCCTAAAAAAAAAAAAAAAAACTTTCCAAAATTAAAACAAAATAATTATTAAATTACAAATAACTTTAGCCAAATTTAGATACAAAAATAAATGGAATTTGTCTAAAACTATTGGGTATTAATTATAGATAAGAAATACACCTTGATCCATATAAAATAAAACAGATACAATTGTGTTATTATATCTCCAAACTACAATTTTAACACAATTAGTAAGTAATAAATTTGTATAATTTTATAATTAAATTATAATTATGTAATAATTATAATATAACATACTAGAGTGCATATTAATTATAGAATATAAATAGGGCCATATAAATTGAAATAGATTTCAGCTTGTTGATCCAATATATCTTAAAACTATTAGCTTTGACTCAAGACATAAGGTAACAATTTTGGATAATTATAAAATTATATAATTATATAATGCAACAATTATGTGTCAAGGCCTTATGTAATGCAATAATTATATGTCAGACGTTTCTAGTTTCCAAACTACCATTCTAACATAAATCCTCACAAATGATACTAAGCTGAATTAATTAATTATTTATTTTTTCTCTATATTTTATCAAGTGATACCAAATATATAGATTGAAGAATTGTACAATTAAGACTCCTGCTAGACGTGCATTCTTTTGATTGAAATCATGGCTCCGTGTTCAAACTAGATCTTTAATTTTATTTACAAGCCGCTTCTTACAGGATGAAAGGTCACCAGTGGAAAAAAGATGCGGTTATACGTCCGGAAATCCACTTAGCCAAACCAAAATAGATACCTAAACTCCATGGTTTGGGATTCCCTATGACATTTCAAACCACAAAATATCATAATTTTTTCCATGCAGCCAAAACGGCCTTTTTTAAGTACATGATGCATTAGATATGAGGCTAAGCATTATGCTCCTGTACCAACTCTTACAATATTTTTTTACACAAGAGCTATTGACTAGAGCGGGGTGAAAAAACGATACAAAGCAGAGAGACTGGTAACCGCGTTTGAGTTCAGAAACGAAAAGAAAACCCCCCAACAAGGAGGAAATCGAGGGCAGAATCTGACTTCAAGTCTAATCAACAAGTCCAAGACCAGGCATCCATCAAAAGCAATGCCTGAGCTAGAACAGCAGTATGATGACATCTTTCTAACAACAACACATCAAACCACTTTTTTTTTTTTTTAAGGACAACCTATTTATAGAAAGGTATTTAAACCATATTGGTGGGGTTTACCAGCTTTCCCCGACCCATGGTGAATCCTCTCGTCCCATCTGGCATGCGAGGACCAGGAGGTTGCTTATTAGCTACCGCTGGCTGTTCAATGTGGACAGGATGACTGAAGAGCGGCGTGCCAACCGAATGACCTCCGTTACGATTATTGTTGTGATACTGGCCACGTCCTCGGCCCCTCCCTCCCCGGCCCCGACCTCCACCTCTCCTTGGCCCACCATCCTTTCCATTGCAAAGAGCCTCACCCTGACCAAGGTAGCTATAATTAGAAAAGCCTTGTTAAAGAACTAAATGCATAACCTGGTCCTAAGTTTAATTAGGAGGAGAAATTGACCATTTTTTGCTAAAAAAACAAAAGAAGTATAAGAGAAGAAGATAAGGCACACAATAATGACGGGCAAAGGAACGATATGTTAACTGAACCTTGTTTGGTAATAAACTAAATTCAGTATTGGCAACTAAAATGCACCAGAGGATTATGCCTCCTTACCGTATTCTCATGTGATGCTTCCGATGGTTGAACAAGATCTTCAACCAGGTTCTCGCTGGGCTGGTTCGATGTGGAGACAATGTCCTCTCCGTTAACATCACCTTCATGCCATCCTTTTCTCCCTCGGCCTGGCCCATGTTTTGTCTGGAGTTGCAATGGGGAAAAATTAGTGATAACAGCACAGGCATGAATTCGGCATAAAGAACAGGCAAGAAACCTCCATGGCAACAAGAATAGCAAAGCAAACATCTTGGCAAGCTTTCAAACCCTGTTTTCTCAACAATTAAGAAACTAGATGACTTTGAATCAAAGAGATCATATTTTTCTCATAAAATATTTATTTTTGTCAAAACATATATTCCAAAGAATTCAATATTGTACTAACAATTTTGAAGTTTACAAATGATAGCATGATGAAAAATATCAACAAATGCTATCTTTAGAATGTTTCTTTCTTTGCTTAGTGAACAAATTTGTAAAAAATATTCACTATCATTTCAATTCAAGAACTTTTCATATATAACCCAAGAAGAGTTGGATATTGGAATTCTCCCAAAATTAGCCACTATGGATTTAAAAACCATATATCAGAAAAGCAAATCAATAACACAACTATGATCTCTTAGGAGGTGTTTGGATGGCCCTTGACGATGCTTGAAGAATCCCATACTTGAACAGAAACAGATGGCCTGAAAAACTGGAGGGAATATCAGTAGAGTATTCTAGTTGAAACAATGATGCCCGTGCATGAGAAGCCAACTTCCATTTAAAATGCAATTTGTGGTAATACCAGTAATCATGGGATTGTGGGATCTACCAACTCTCTAGTTCTCCCTTTTGCAACCATCTCTTAGTTTAACTTAAGGCTTTACAGCACATGCAAGGAATATCCTACTGATACAATAGCAGGACACACAAAGACTCCATTGAAAGCAAATATAATGGTCAATACCATGCATTTAAGCAGCAAACGGACTCGGAGCCCACTTCTCCAGTTTTTCTCATCATTAAGTTCCACAATCTGCATACCAGAAAAGTAATATAGACAGGATGATGTGATGCAAATACACTAACATATCAAAGCAACATGTAGAATTCAGTTCAAAACTTACCGCTTTCTCAGCATCCTCAACAGTCTCATACTCGACAAATGCATGTAACTGTACATGAAATTACAAAAAAGAAAAAAAAGATTAAGAGTCAGCTTGATACACGAGCATGCGCACATCACTTGTACTACATTATAAAATGGAATATCGCTAAACAGGCTATCTGCAAGACTTATCGGGGAAATTGAGTCTAAAATACACTGAAATTATAAGACCTTTTTTAGAGGAAAAAAACAACTATCAACCTACAAGAAGAGGAATTTTAACATGAAGACTTAAAATATGTTTGCAAATATAAGATCCTCAAGTTAAGAACTTTGCTTCTGTACAGAAAATCGCATATATGTGAGATATGACAACCATGGTTGGTAGAAAATCCACCTTACAAGTTAAAACTAGAAAAAACAACTTTAAAACCAACACAAAAATTTAAAATCTACATATAAATAGCTTATGCAAGACATTTGTTTGGATCACAATCTGGCATTTTAGCAGAGTTTGGAAAGTCACATTTATACATCACATTTCTCTCATGCCTTGCAAAATTTCATGCTCTGAAGAGAATAGAGACAGAATGAATATTCAAAATCAAAAAGTAAATATCACACCCAAAGACAATTTCACATCCAAAACCTCTTCTAAAAATGTATAGCAATCCTTTTGACAGGCAATGCATGCAATTATAATGTACATACATCATAAAATTCTATATGGCCGTACTTACATCATAAAATTCTACATGGCTGAGACATGCAATACTCCTGTTAATTGTGGTATGTTTGTTCATACATACCAGTTTTGTATCATGTGCATATATTAGGATATTACCTCATAGCGTATGATAATGATTTCTGCTTCTTAATTCCTGTAAGAAATATAATATCAGAGCCCTACTCAAGTCTTTGCTTTAAAAAACAGGTCAAAATTCATGACATCCGTTCCCCATCTCCACTGAAAAATTTGAATCCTGCATCATTCTTTTTGTGCCCATGTTGCTATCCAAGTTCTGGAGCATCACCAATATTCAGAGATCCAAAATCATAGTCAGTAGAAAGTTTGGTGGATCCCAGCCAAACCTTTGCTCATTTCAGCCCCAGATGCCTCTAACGTTCTTCCTTCCCAAGCTAATGGATGCTGACTGTTAATCAATTTCCCAGTCAATGCCACTACCATCACTCATTTCAAACCCATAAGCTTTCTCTAGATAGCCATCCAGCCATTGCAATAAAAACGTGGACAGTGTGAGAATTACAGAAAAGAGACCATATCTAAACATCCTGTATTGATCTCACCTGGCTTAAGATAAATAATATATGGCTTTTTTTAAATCCTACTTCATCACTTAATCTATTTGCTAGTGTTCAATTAATACCCTCTATTACACTTCATTCATTTTGAGTTAATTTGCTAAATTGAAATTTTTGGATGCTAGCTGACCTTCCAATCAGCATGCACCAATCTGGACCTAAAACGAATTTTGAAATAGTTATTGTAAAAACCTCAACCTAATTTGATAATATTAATTTGGTATAAGTTTTTTAACTCTATTTTTCATGCTCTTGCACATCGATCTGTTAAATTTTGCAATCAAAAGTCTTCATTTCACTTTTGAAGTAGTCCCATCTTTGTATCTTGCTACTGAAATTAGTTAATTCCAAGTTTGCCAAACTGTCCTGAACAACCTGGTTTGGGGTGTGCTGAACCATGACAATTTACGCTTTTGAAACTGGAAGGAGGGCAAACTGAGTCAAATTGGACCAGACTGGCCAAATTGACACTAATTCTGCATGATTTGAGGCAGTATTGACCTGGTTTACTCAGGTTGAACCAGGGCCGCCTTTGATATAAAATCACTCATCCCCAACCCCACTTCAATCCCCCCCCCCCCTTCTCTCTCTCTCTCTCACTCACTCACACACACACAAACCTCCCTCAAAAGCCCTCAATGCCTTCTCTGGTGTCACACTACCTGGCGTCCCTCATCCAGTCACTGCCTACATATGCTTCATTGCCTTTGCCAGAGAGGCAGAGACTAAGGATGGGCTTGGAGGTGTCAACGAGGATCCTGGCACACTACCATCTTCACTAATTCCACAATGTCCACCACCATCGGGAGGAAGGGAGGGACAAAAATAAAACTCTCTCAATGAACCCTAAGGGTATCAACATCTGACTGGCATGATGTATGTATCATGTATTGGTATGGCACCACATTGGCACCATACTAACCCAGCACCTGACCAGCATAAGTCACAATAACAGTACTGCCATCCTTGATTAGTAGTTCCCATTAAACGGTTTGAGCTAGTTGTATTCCTTTTTGGACGTTTCATATATTTCATTTTTTTTTTTTGCTTCAAAGCATATTTTGTATTTCTTTGGCTCACTAGCACTTCAGCACCACTAGTTAAACACTCTTTCAAAAATGCATTGTTTTCATTTTTAAGCCTTGTGGTGATGTCTTTTTTGAAGTGAAAGATAGGTAACACTCAAACAGATATATTCTTGATAAGATGGATGTGAAACTTAATGGAATTAATTAGAGACAAAAAGCAGTTCTAGGGAGCTTCATAGAAAGCTTGCTCCATATGAGTCAGATTTATGGCCTTTTGATAATTGGGTGGAGGTTACTTTTCTTGATCCATATGGCTTCACCAGATTAGTATTCCAATTCTAGAAACACATGACTACCAAAGCATATATGCTCTACTGTGCCATGCACAGATTGTTAAATCATGTTGAAATGCCTTACGCAAGATCAGGTGACAAAAGCTTTCAAGAATCTATGTTTGGATAAATGAATCAGCTATAGCTCACAACCAAAGGCTACATATGCGCCATCTACATGACTTGAAATCAGAAAGATAAGGTTGAGAGATGTCTAGTTCAACTTGTAATGCATCTCAAACCCAGGGCTGACTTAGTATTCAGACCTTCCCCTAAATTTTACATGGCAAATTTCAAAGATAACATGCTTATCTCAATAATGTTACAGCCCGAAACCCACCTTCACAGAAGTTTGTCTTTGCTACTCATGATGTTCTTCTCGTACTTGAAGTAATTCTACGAAAGTAATAGCTGTACCAAGATCATAAGATAATAGTAACACTTTTCAGTAATTTTTGTCACAATTGCTAGTTGCAAAGGAGAAAATAAGCCTTCCTTACCCTCTAAACATGCTCACTCAAGCTACAACTTCTATCTTGTACCTCAACTTAGCATGCTTTGCATGAACATTCACAGCACCATATTCCCCATGTTACTTTCTACTCATTGTATTTCTTGTGAACTCAATATTTTATGATTCCTAGCCAATCTTACTCATGTTGATGCTAAAACTGCCATAAATAGTTCATTTGTCAGCTAACTAGTCACTGATGCACATACTTGATCCTGCTTTGTGCTTGTTTAGCATGGAAATTCATGTTAAGAAGCTGAATAGGAATAATAGCAAATCAGGCAGCCTCTAATAATATGAGACATCCACATCTCTTTTTTCATACAATGCCATCTCATACTTCTGTCTATAGGGCACTGATGAGTTGTCTGCATCGACTCTCCCTTTCCTTTTAAAAGATGCATATACATAGTGCACACCTTCAAACTAAAAACATCTTGTATATTTAAAAGGGAAAAAAAAATCACTAAGACCCCTTGTATTTTCAACTAAAATCGAATGCACCTGCATTTTTTTTCGATCACTCACCTCCCCTGAATCCTTAAAATAGACAACACATCAATCCTCTTAGAATATGATGCTAATGACCATTAGAATATGATACTACTGGTCTAGGTTGAGTTCAGATGGTGAGAACATCCTTTCTAATATAAAGTCACATACTAATTGGTAATCATATTCCATTATAAATTTAATTGTGTTGATTTATCTAATAAAAATCTTAATTTTACACATCCTCGTGATTAAACAGAACATGCAGTCCTATTTTAATTGCAGTGGTTTGCATAAAGAAGACGAAGATAATATAAAAGCTTTTACTCTTTCTAATGGTTGCTTTACAAATTTAAATAAAAGATATTTTTCTCTCTTTGATTAGCAAGGCATCTTTCCAGCTCCAGCCCTCATACTTTTTCACATCCCAATTCCAGAAGTTCAAATTTTCTTGTTTACAGAGTTTGTGGGTGAGTATCCGGGGTAGTTGCTTGTTCTACCTTCAACTCTAGGGTCCAAATCTCTCACCTCCATGGGAGATGTGAAGACAGTATTCTTTAGTCATAACCATCTTAATAACTTTTGTGGCAACATTCAAGGTAGATGATTCTGTTATGGTGAAGTTTTGGTTACCAGGTTTATGGAAGAGCTGGTTGATCTATAAGAATGAGAGTAATTTTGACCCAACTCAGAAAAGAGCGGAAGGCATAGTTGAAGGTCCAATCAATCAAGATTTGGAAGTGGCTGAATGATGAGAATCTAACCAAAATTGATAAACAAGTGCTTTTAAGTGGTGGTGGTGAAAATTTGAGTCATCATGTGTACATTTAGGGCTTGATTTTTGTGTTCTACAAGTTTATAGTTCAAATGTGATCATTTCTTCATTTATAATTTTGTGACAATTACTAGAAAAGCATGAAGGTGCCAACTCATTTGATCTTGCCCTTATTATGATATATGGTACATCCAGTAATGACACATTATGCTCAGCATGTGAGTTTAATCAATTGATCATTGGATTGTCTCAAAGATTGATGGTATCGTTATATGTTGGTGATGGTTGGTTTGTTAGGAATTAGTTTGGCTTGATGTTATAAAAGGAATCCATGGTAATCTCTGGGTCTGAATTTATCTTCGCTTATGCAGTAATATATGATTTATTATATAGTTAGTTGAGATTGAAAATAATTTTAAATATGATAAAGAAATGGATAATCTCAACTCAACTCAACTCATCTAAGCCTTAGTTATATAATTTTATGGTTTAGAACTTAAACAAAAGGAAATGACTCGTCTATTATTACCTTTCTTAACTGAGATTACTTAGTTCTATAATTTTGAATAAGCACCATCGGCAATATTCTAATAAAATGGACCTATTTTTTATTTTGATGAATTTAGAAGAGGTGAGTGATAAACAAAATGCAAAGGTGGTGTTTGATTTAAGTTAAAAATACAAGAGGTCTCCGTTCTTTCCCTTTTTAAGAAAAAGATAAACATGAAAAAGAGTAAAAACACAAAAAATGTCCAAACATAAAGGAAGTGAAAAAAAATGTTTCTTGTAAGTATGACTTGTTATGCTTGAAGCATAATTTACATAGTAAATGCAAAGAACCACAATTAAGCACTCATCATATAAAGTATGACATTGAAGTATAATTTATCCCCCCGACAATGTACCAGATTGATCAAACAAACAAAATAACAGATAAAGATGCATACCCTGTTGCCAAAAAGCATATCAAGTTTTGCTGATTTGTTAGTTGGAGCAGCTGTGCCATTGGTGGCTTGAGGATAGCATGTACGGATAGTCTTTACACTGCAGTACAGCATTGATTTAGTAAATAACATTGAAAAATTACTGATAGCAAATTTATCTATGGAAAGAAACCTCTACCTCCCGACCGCAGAGAAAACCTTCATAAGGTTTTGGTAACTATGATCTTCAGGCAGATTTTCAGCAACAACAATGCGTGACTAAAGCAAAAGAAAGGGGACAAACAAAACCACTCTTTACACTCAGCACATAAAGTTACAAAATGACTCCAATTAAAATTGACAGAATGTAACCTGCAATTCTTCAACATCTGATTCAGTGAAAGGTTGTAGGCGCCTAACTTTCTTTCCATCATCACTAACAACCTGCAAAATAACCATATCACAGGTACTATAGATAGCACAACTTACACGTAACATGATGTTAAACATGTATAATATTGATAACTAGTAAATGCATTTGTATCAGCAGAATTTGGGGAAGAGAGTTTGACTGGCATATGGGTTGTGAATTAAAACCAGGTAAGCATGCCTGGATAACTTACAAGTTTTGATGATGTCCGGAGAGCCATACCCAGCAGGGAGTTGTTGTGGACCAGGGCTTTGATTTTCTTAAATGCTGCAATCACAGATATTGGCACTGCACACAAAATAATGCTAATTCTGAATAACTAGGCCAAATTGATCAAAGCAGGTAGCGCACAAAGTGAGAGTGCATCCATGCATATTTTTGAGAGAAACAAGTTATAAAGTGATCCAAAAAAAATGATACAACTATTCAATGTTTGAGAATGAGCAAAGGAGCATTCCCTGTTTAGCTTGATTCTAACAATTAATTAGCATGTTCTAGACTACGAATTAAAGTAAACCCAAACTAGAGATCAGTGATGAAGCAAACCGTAATAAAACAAATTACATTCTCACTCTTCCTCACTTCCAATCAAGAACCATACCCAACTTTCAATTGAAACCGACTCTTTTGGTCTCAAGTGATGTCTGTAATGTTCAAAAATACACACATAAGGCAAGGTGCTGAAAATCTTCCAGAGTTGAAGCATTAGCTTACATGGGCTAACTTGCAGTTCTAGAATGCTCAGTTCACTTCTCATCCTAGAACAGAGAGCAAAGCTGTCAGCTTCAGAGTACCCACCTGTCACACTATCCTCGGTATAAGGAATAGCTTTCCAGCATGCTACTGAAAGCTAAGGTCATTCACACCCTGCCATAAATATTTTTCTCTCTCCAGAGCAAACACATCATATAACCATAGTCATGGATGCAGTAGTAACTAAGACTCAGCAAAGCACCTCAACTGTCTGGCCATTATGTTTCTGGCAACTAGATAATTCTCTTATAAACCTCACTGTTTCTATACCTCCTAGCACACTTCAAAAACATCCTGCCTTTTCAGCAACAATCATTTGACCAATCAGTCCAACATGCCAGATCATGCAAAAATATCAATCATTATCATGAATCAACTAGGGCAAATGTGTCAAAAGGCCCAATCTAAGTTAAAAAGATGTGGTCCATATCCTCAAAGGCCTTGAGCACAAACACAACATGTTTATATTTCTATCACTTCCCATCCTGCAAGTCCTCAACTAATATTTGGAAAATAATGCTACAACATCACCTCAATCATGCTGGCAGAAGTTCATACACTCCACACCCTTCTCATGTAGATATTTTCACTTGACAATAATGCATGGGCACTGCCATGGTAAAGCCATATCAACAACTGAGGTCAAAGAAGATACTCAACACAGGATATAATATAGATGGATGACAAGGTAAATTAATCTTTAAATAACAAATATTGGGAAAGCATGCCTCCAGATGACACCTATTCCCTGCTACTCTTCACCCCCACAATGCAGGTATTCATTGAACCTTTCACTATTTGACTCAAAAGCTGTAAGATGGTGACAGAGATGACTTTTGACATGGTTGAATTTCAAGAATAATTCATCAAAAAACAAACCATCTAATAAGAGGCTCTCCATTTCCCTGTAATACAAATGCACTCAAGTCAATTGCCCACAGTTGGTTGCAGTTGCAGAAAGAACCTTACTTGATTATCTGCAATTGAAAATCGATATTGCAATTATATTGACTTGGTTATTTGCTTTGGAAAGAGATATAGTTACCTTGACATTGGCCCAAGGTTATTCCCCTAAGAAACATTGAACTATTTGCATAATATAGTATAATATTTATCACATCATTTTTATAATTACAATGGACAAATAATATTGCTATTAAATTATCATTAGATTAGTAATATCAATAACTACTATAGTAACTATATCAAAACAAAGTAATATGATATTATAATAATCAGACATTATAATCATAATACAAATTTATAATATGCATTATAATAACCAATAATTATTATATAATATTTATTATATACATATATCAGGGTGAGACTCCTAGTAAAAGCAAAATTGCCACATTGTAACTTGGGTATCACAGGTTCAAAATATAAAAATAGCCTCTCCGCACCTGAAGGTAAGGATTCATACATTTGGCCTTCCCCAAACCTTAGAGTGGTAGGAACTTCAAGCATCAAGCTGCCCTTTTTATTTATTATATACAACTAATAATTATGGTTATCATATTATATATGATCATAATATTATAATATTATATTATTACATTATTATCATTATTATAATATTATAATAGCATAATAATAATAATAACAATATGCTATAACTACAAGAATACTGTGGAGAAGAAAGGGAATGGTTGGAGTGGTAAGTAGACTCATTTGAAAGGTCTTTCTCAATTACAAGGAATCTTATAATTGAAACTGTGATTAATTTTGCCACAATTCTAATTACAAATTTTGGGCCCCTTTTTGCAGACAAAGCATAGCTTGCAATTACAATTGCAAGTATTCAAACACTTGTTTGGGGCACCTACATTTCAATTGCAACAACTGCAACTATAGCTTGCCAATTATAGCAAAGCAAACAACCCCTAATTACAAAATCATACAACATGGTATGCAAAATAAATCAACTATCAAGAAACTCGTAGATATTACTTCCCTATTTTACAGAGAGACTATAGAAGCAAAAGACACCCCATGATACCAACTTGAAGACAATATGTTTTGACAAAAATCCTTAAGTCCTCAGAAGAAAAGGAAAACAAATTAAACATCCAAACACAATTAAAAAAAGGACTTTAGAAAACGATAAACCATTCCCCAGATACCCCAGCCAAATTTATATCTCAATTTCCTATATGAAGAGTTCGAACTCTGATAACCAAATTAGTAGAAAGACCGGTTTCTCTGTAAAAAAGGCAACGAGAAGGCATGGAAGAACAAAACTTTGCATGCCTTCATCGCCATGGTTTGCTAAAAAGCTTCTCTTGTTATCCCCTCCACAAATATGAGCTTCCACACTTCCACGTTTCACCACAACATAGAAGCTTAGAAGCTCAAATTATGCAGAGAATGAATGAGAGAAGATCTTCGGCACAATTTCTCCATCAAAGACATGTAACTGTTTGATCTTCCACATGGTCTTGATAGATAAATCAATCGTTTGCTGATTTGATCGTCAATGACCTAACATAGTGCAAATAGGAATTTGAGAAGACAACAATTTGGGTAGGGTCTTTGAATTAAGATTCATGAGGATTGTTGTCTATGAAGTGTCTTCTTGACTTCATTGGAAAGCTGTTCTTTGATGATGGTGGTGCTATTATCTATGAATTATTGCTCTTGAAATTTGACTAAATTAAAGTGGTCTATGTCAATTCTTAACAACTCTTTGATCAAAGATCACTACATGGGACAATTTGCAGGTCAAGAATTCAATGCATACCTACATTGTGGAGGTGAAGAATAGCAAGGAATAGGTGACATCCAAAGCTAACGTTTCCAATTATTTATTACCTCAAGATTAGGCTACTTTTATATCTATTAATACTATAAACTACTACATTGAATCCAATGACTAGTATTTACCTCAACACTTGCTGCCTGCAACACTTAAGGTTGGAAGTTGGCTTGGGCTAACCTGTGGTCCATCGGGAAGTTGGGCCATGGGCAAGGCCTGAGATAATTTGGTTGGTTCGGGCTTAAATTTAGAGTCCAGAATTTCATTCCGAGCTTGGACTATTACTTAGCCTAGTCCAAACCCAAAGCATTGGCCCTTGATCAGGTCTGAATCTAATCTAAATCTAATCCCAAAACCATAAAATATGGTGAGCTTTTAAATATTATACTATATTTCTTCTCAACTGTGTCAAAATAGCTCTCTATGTCATAATAAATTTTCTTCTACTTGGACATCAATTAATTTAAGATCTTTATCTTGCTCTTAAATAATTAGAATGCAATTATTTTAAATATTGCTTGTTTTTACGCAAAATATGAAAATTAGCTCTATGACCTAGCTTTTGGCCCAAATAGGTTGCTATAGGTCAGCCTAATTGTATTTCAAACTGGGCCTAGGCTCGAGTCGAGTTTGGACCTTGGCCTAAACCTGGCCCAAGCCTGACCTAAAGCCCCAAAAAAATTTCGAGATGGGCTTGAGCTAGGGCATGGCCTAACTCAGCCTAGCCCCCTTCTAGCCCTAGCCACACCACCGTAAATCTTGTTGAATTCAATAAGTCATGTATAATCAAAATTATTTCAAATACTAATATAGATTTCTTCCAAATCTTGGCCGTCAATTACCTCAACACTTGCTTCCTGCCACACCACCCTAAACATTCTTAAAAAGAACACTCTTAACTTTCCATCATGCATGGCCTTCCATTTTCAACAAGAAACATGTTACATATGCATGCAAATGTTGCCAATTATAAAGCAAAAATCAAGAAGCAACATGTTAATTTTACTGGTTCTACTTCTACATTACCAACCAAGAGTCTAATACAAGTGCAATATGTATTAGACCAAACCACCCCTTCATTGCTCTACATGTTGAAATCCTCATAATTTTGACAAGGGTGAGACCAACATCATGTTTGAATTGCCATGTAAATGTACAACATAGTTCTGGAAATATACTTCAAAAATTTCCTGCCTTACTTGGACACTCTCATCATGCTCCAAAAATCCATGCTAGATACACGTCCAAGTTAGATGCATATTAGATACTTGGAGACTAATGAAGTTCTATGGTTGCCACTTTTAAAGATTGACAAAGAGTGGACCTCTTCTAACAATGAATATACCCTCCATTTTCATATCAGAAGTGAGTATTCTATATTTTTAATGATTGGACAAGGATGTACCCCTTGAAATAATTTGGAGAATGTTGATTTTCTTATATTCTTAAGTTAATTGAATGATAAATGTGTACAGTGAAAGACAGCAAATAATATCTCCTTAGGTTTATTTTTAAAATTTAAATGAAGAATATTAAAGGTTTAAATAAATAATTTAATTAAAGTTGTAACTAATCCTATGTATCCTCATATCTCCTTTTTGACCCTAGCTGAGTCAGACACCTGGATGCATGTTCAAATCTGATTCTGGTATCCATGCCCATGCAGCATTGAAAATTTCCATCCAGATTAGATTTTCTCTGGTTATCACATGTAAGCACAATCATATTAAATCTATGTTTAATTGATTACATGTTTTCAACGTTCGTTTTCCACCTTAAAGCAAATAAAATTAATTTATGTTCCTCAAATTATCATGCAAGTTAAATCTTCATTTTTCTTCATTAGATCCACCATCAAAAGCTTCGATAGCTTCAAAACCATTAGCTAAACAACCCAAATAAAGCAATCATTATGTTATTCATCATGTTGCTGATGCATGCATACACTAGTGTAATACATATACATACATGCATGTTTACATTAGCGTAGTACATATACCTTTTGATATGCCACCTTAAAAAAGATGCCATAATATACATGGTTTCATTAAGCCTATCGATTCTTGATGATCTTATCTAAATGGAAAGTTTTTTAAGAAATATAGGTTTAGATTATCGGCTGAAGAAATTGAGAAATTGCCTTTCCTTTGTAAAAGAAAAAAAAAAAAAAAGAAATTCTATAAAATCACTATTAGACCAGCTATGCTACATGGAACAAAGTGTTGGGCAATATTGAAACAACATGTGAATAAATTAAGTGTGACAGAAATGTGTATATTAAGATGGATATATGGTAAAACTTTAAAAGATAGAATTAGAAATAAACATATAAGAGAAATGATAGTAGTCCCAATTGAAAATAAAATGAGAGAAAATCGATTGCAATAGTTTGGACATATACAACGTAGACCTTTAGATGCTTCAGTTAGAAAGAGTAATCTTTTAACAATCCATGGTAAGGATAGAGGTAGAGGTAGACCTAAACTACTATGGACAGAAATAATTAAAAAAGATATAACTATTTGTAATTTGAATATCGACTTGGTCCTAAATAGGGAGAGTAGAGGAAGCAGAGTCATGTAGCCGACCCCATGTAGTTGGGAAAAGGCTTAGATGAGTTGAGTTGAGTAGTTTAGGGTCCTTACTTCAAAACCTCTATGGAATTGCATCCATATGACTGCTTTTTAGGCATCCCTTTTTCCTTTTTTTTCCCTAAAGAGAGACCTACTTCCTTCCAATTACAACCACAATGCTAAACCCAACTAGAGCCACCGCAGTCCCTTTTTCCTCACCATGTCAAAGAAGTGCAAAATTGGTTTTGCAAGCTTCCTTTTTGTCATCCCCGTGTCTTCATGCACCATATATAAGAAAACATGTGTGCTTTTGAAATGTGATTGGTAGTATGCAAACACATTTCCATTCTTCTTTTCCTTTTTAATCAATTTTGGCAAAATGTGTTCCCATATTAATGTAGATTACAAAATGTTGATACAATGCGGATTTAATTTTTTACCTTAACATATATTGTACATGGGTGAAATATAATGTGAAGCCTGTAATTCAACTGGATAACCAAAAAAAAGAGAAAAAAAGATGTTATAAATCACAAAATCCTTATTTTTTTTAATATTGCATTCGTTTTGGACAATCCAAGTATTATTTAATAACCATAAACAAACCACTAAAGTATTCATGCTGGACAATCAAAGTATAATGTAATAACCATAAACAAACCACTAAAGTTTTAACCCACCACCCCCAAAATAAATAAATTAACGTTATTGTTACTCTCCAAGAAAGTGGTGTCCTTGGTCCCTAGTTTATTGCTGCTCATCAATAGAAATGCCCCCTAAGCCCATCAGCAACTGCTGACAGGCCTACCACCTAAAGTGCAATAGATAATGTAGGGATCTAATAACTTCAAACTTGTTTCATTAACATTACAACTGAACCTTGATCATCCTTAAAAGCATAAGATTATTAAAGAAAAGCATACCTATGGCGAATGGGCTAATAAAAATGAAGTGCTACACAAATCTTGATCTCAATAAAAAAATATAAAACATAAAAATCAAAATGAGCAAAAAAAACTCTAGGAGTAAAATCTATTTAACAATATTTTACCAAATCCTTCTGGATCTTTACTAATGAACCTCATCAGATGTTCAGTGGTAGCCAAATTAGCATCACTGAAATAATACTCCACCTGCAAATATCAAATAATGAATAGTGTGAAGAAAAAGAAAATCAGATCCACAAGTCATGGTGTTGCACAATCATCAATGCAATTAAATTTTGCATCAGAAACTAGTTGTGTTTGCAATACTGAGCTAAGGTGGAAAAGAATGAGTTACATGAGAGGAAAACAACAGCCTATTTAGAGTGATAATCATTCAATATTTCATTCTTGTAGTTTTTTCTTATACCTTTGTGTCCAAATTTAAATTTGATTTATTTGATTTATGGATTAAAAAAGGGAAAAACCAGCTAATGGCATTGAAAGACATGGGCAACTCAAAAGGAGAAGTCAACAAATCATACTCTAATCTACATTTTTGAACTGAGTCAATTGTAAAGAGTTTGCAAGTTCAATCAGCAAAGGATCATGGAGCAACCCAATCAGTTGATCTCATGCAAAAGTAATTGGATATCCAGTTCCAAAAGGACCACCAAACATTTAAAAAAGTTTCTCAGAGTATTCTTGAGAGACAATTGTTTGCATTAACTTGAGAGTCAATTGTTAAAGTTTATAGGATCCATTGGAACTGGATCATAGAGCAATCAAATCCCATACAAGAGTAATTCGACATGCAAGTTTATGGGACCACCAAGTATTTAAAAAGTTTCTAAAAGTATACTGGCATTGGTATCAATCAGGTATAGTAAGGCTTTTCAGACCAATTAACGTCATCTATTGAACCAAGTTGCACCGCTCGTTAGGAACTCATTTCTGTATCTCAAGTGAAACTTTTATCAATTAGATATCAATTAATTCAATCTCAATTTCAACAAGGTTCCTTAACTTTAAGACAAGAACAACAAGGGCGTAATTACACCACAAAAAGTAGTACAAGCCATGTCAACATGACAGTCTGTTTGCTTGAATTAAAAAAGAAAGAAAGAAAGAAAGAAAGAAAAAAAGGGGGAAAAATAGACCCTTAAACAACAGCAATGACAGTATTATTCACTACAAGTCAATCAAGTTTTAAACGCCAAATACAAGATGAGAATATTATTGCAAACCCTTCAAATGGTCACCGGGTGCCTGCTGCAAAGTTTAAAGCCTTCTAAAGAGGATTGCTCGTTAAAATATCACGTTCAAATCGGTCAAGCAATATATATAAAGAAACAAGCCTTCCTATGCTGAAATAAGGGTAGAGACCCGCGGACCACTTCAAGCGTATGATGCACATAATAAATAAATAAAAAAAAACACTTTGTTAAGACATCATGACAGAACCTGGATGGTCCAAAAGGCTAAAATTTCAGCAAGATTGATTCAATTACTTGAATCATACATAAAATTACAGTCAATTGATAACGATTTCCTATAATTAGCTAGTCACTCCCGTTGATCATCTCCCTTGAAAACACGAAATCCACACTTTATGGTCTTCTTTCCAGGTAAATGATCAGCCACACTAGAATCAAAGAACAAATTTTATGCGCATGGAATTAAAAGAGAATTCAAGAAATAACTCACCTGCTTCGTAACCTTCTGAATAACTTCTTCCGAAAGCTCATCCCTCGCCGGGGGAGCAGGATCCGGATCGGCCGGCGCCGGGACAGCCACCTGCTCCCCAAACCCAGCACCGCCTCCACCGCCATAGTACTCGAACGACCCGGGCACCGGCGTGAAAAACGGCGGGGTCGGGGAGGCTGGGTGGTAGACGTGCATCACCGGAGGCGGGCCGTGGTGGATCGGCACCATCCGCGACTGGCGCCCGTCAATCCGATCAGCGGTCGGTAGAGGGGGCGGCGCCACCGTTCCGGGGATGAACTCGGGCGCCTTGGCGTTGAGGCGGCTGGAGGAGGCGGTCCGGGAAAGGGCGGGATCGCCGGGATCCGTCGCCGATTGGTCGTCGGATGAGCGATCCTCGGGGATTTCTAGGGTTTCGTGGAGAATTTCTTGGGCCATCTTGCTTTCTTGGCCTAGGGTTTTGAATGCAAGCCCAGAAGGGCGGAGAAAAACGGAGAGGAAATTCTCTCGAGCAAGGGCGGTTCCACCAGGGGTTATTTATAGGCTGACCCGCAAAGACGCGACCCCGGACGGGACGAGTGGGTCGGAAAGCGGCCGCATGAGCCAAAGTTCTTTTTTCTTTCCGTTTATTTACGAAAACGCGAACGTGGCGCTTTTCTAGTGGCTGGACTACGTGCACAGCTACGGTGACCGTCGTATGGAGATGGAAGTGGATCGAGTGAATGGGTGGAACGCCTGAACACCGTGCTTCGCAGATGACGTTCACAGGACCGTTGGATCTGCAACAAGGGTGGGATCGGACGGTCAATGGATCATGGGAACCGGGGTCGCGTTTCGCAAGCAGTACTGAGAGTACTGACATCTTTCGATCGGTGTCCATCCGGAATGCCCTGCTTGCATCCCAGCAGGTGCCTGCATTTAGCGAGGGACGATGCCACGTGGCCTGGTCATGCTGCGAGGCGGTTCGCTGCAATGCTAGGAAAGGCGCTACGAGGCTCAATCAGTCTGATCGTAATAAATGTGTGCTCCGAGGCTTATATTATGGCTGAGCCTAAATCTGCGGGAAATTCTATTTTGGCCCAAAATGCTCGGTAGCTTTTTTATTTTATTTTTTTTTTACTCAATAGTCTTTCAAAATTACTCATTAGTCCTAAATTTAAAAAATACCTAAACTATTCCTTCCTCCCTTCACCCCTACCCCCATCCCACACAAAATTTCTCAGCATCCCCCTCGACAGCGCCCCCTCTCTCGCTCACGGCAATCCCCTCTTTCTCCGCCTTCCTCGACATGCCCAGCAGCGGCTCTTCTTCCCCAGCAACGGCCATCTTTCCCGATGAGCTCTTCTTCCCTCCCTCTCTCCTTCCCTCCTTCACTCGATCGGCTCCGCCTCCTCAACCGACTCCTCCACCTCCCATAGCCGAGTTTCACCTCCCTCCCGGCGTCCGCCTCCCTCCTAGGCCTCCGTCCCCTTTCCTCCTTCCTTCCTTGCTCCACATTTTGCCGAGTCTCTGTTCGACCAACCATGGCCGAACAGATGGTTGGCCGAACAGAGGGAAATTTATTTTAAATGAGTTTATATTATTATATATTATTAATATATTTTAAAAATAAGAAATTAAAATTAAAGAGAGTATGTTATTAATAAAGAGTTATTAAATTTTTTAATATATATTATTAATGTTTATCTTTTAAAAAAAATTTTATCAAATGAGTTTATGTTATTAATATATATTACTAGTAAATATATGTTACTAATATAAATATATTATTAAAATATTATTAAAATAGTTTAGGTTATCGATGAAATATTTTGACATAATTTTATCTTGTTTTAATGATGATAATGCAATGTTCCATATATGGATGCTGGTCCCTCACGAGTTAGACCCACAGCGTTTGGCAGGAGATGTCGCGGCAGGCATACTGAGTCTGAGGTTCCTGAGGTTCTTGTTGCACCATCGCCCCCAAATGAGACAGCAGATGATGACATCCCATCTATGGATGTTGATGATGATGGAGCGGATGGGCCTTGTCCAGGCGGTCCTGAGGACGAGTCTGTCCTTAGAAGTTTCAGGACACATATTGCAGCCTCCATCTGGAGGCAACATGTATTTGTTCGTTGTTCTACTGTATTTTATTTAATGTATTATTTCGATGTTGTTATATGTGTTATTCATATTATCCATTTATATTTCACAGGAACAGACACCACTGAAGTGCATGAACCATGCTGCCAAAGTAGGTGAATGACAATGGTGGGCATCAGGGCAATCGAATAGGAGATTCAGGGATATAGTTCAGCAGTCGCGTCTTCTTGAGTTAGTGCATTGCTCTTATCGGTTCGCCAATAAGATTCTTGTCTCGGGCTTCGTAGAGAGATGGCAGCCCGAGACGAACACCTTATGTTACTGCCAAATCACTTGCGGTGAGCGCCGATGGGCGGAGATCTCCATAGGTCGTAGGAAGTGTAGAGGGAATGTCGTCTTCCTCCGGGAACCTGCAAAAAGCCCCTCGGACCGGTGGTTCGGTGGGGACCCTCCGAAGCTCAAGTCAGTGGTTTGTAGAATAGGAATTTTGCAATAGTGCTCGAGAGAGCCCTGTTAGGGGTTGGCTCTTATGTACCTGTTCGGGGTCCCTCTTACCCATCCGTGATAACAGCCGGGATCTTCCCTTCTGTTGAGATCAGCTTCGTAGATTAACACCGGGTGGTTAGATATGTTCCGCGAATATCTGCAAGTGTGCAGTTCTTGTAACTGCCTGTGATCTTGGTAAAAAGTGGGCAAGTGGATTGCATTGTATAGTTTTAAGTCCGTTCAGCATTGAAATTCGGCTTCATGATTGGAATTGTGTCAATGGCTGAGATTGGAGTAGGAATTGGAGCAGGGGCCGAGGCCGAGGCCAGGAGCCGATGCCGGAGCCGAGGCCGAAGCCAGGAGTCGATGCCGGAGCCGAGGCCGGGGCTGAGGCCAAAGCCAGGAGCCGATGCCGGGGCCGAGGCCGAAGCCAGGAGCCAAGGCCGATCGAAATTATTACCCTTGCTTCGAAGGCTGCGCGTTTGTTATAGTGCCGCCAGGAGGGGTGGTTAGTCACATCATATGCCCCCCGCCCCTAAGATGAGAGAGCGTGTACTCATCAGCGAAAGGGGTGTTAGTATCTGCAGTACCTCCCGGCAGCTGATCCTGTCTGTTCGGGTTGTTGGGATTGGGCAAGATTTTTCTTGGGCATGGAACCATGGAAAGGCGGGTGCCATCATTGCGGTGAGGTCACCGCCATCCCTTCATAGGCGGTGCCTATCGCATTTTGCGCACCGAGTGGGCGCCAGAGCGGTCTCCAACAGCAAACGGGCGCGTGGCCAACTAGAGGCAGGCGGGATAATTTGAAACATGGGTATAAAGGAGGGTTGCTCTGGGTTTGAGCCATTTCTATTGTTTTTGTCTTCCCTACCGACTGTTCAAGCCTGTTCATCTTCTATAACCTGAGCCCTCCATTGCTGTCTTTCGACCTCCAACTTCATTTTAGTTCTGCTCCCATGGCCTCCTCATCTCTTTCCTGTTCGATTTCCGATTCCGGGGCCTATTCCCCCAACCATTCACAGCCTTCCCCTTCTCCCCCTCTCAGTTGGTCCTCCTCTGCAGGGGATGCTCCTGTGGAAGAGCGGTGGCCCGCGGGGTGGCCTTGCACCGGAAATTGCCCCGCCGCCGGACGGGCTCGTGTTCAGTGCTGTCCGGCAACCGCCGGCCCTTCTTCCCATGTGAGGCAGTCCCCTGAAAGGACTGCCTCCGTCATGACTGCCCAAGAGATAATCAATCTCAGGGCTCAGTACCAAATCCCCACTGACCTTCGTCTCTACCGGCCTTTACCTGAGGATAGATTAACCTCTTCCTTTCCAGGTCGGGTTGCCCTTTATGAACATTACTTCAAGGCTGGTCTTCACATCCCCATTCACCCCTTCATACTAAATGTGTTAGACTGGAATTCTTTAGCTTTGGCACAACTAGTCCCAAATTCTATCCGGACCCTTATTGGTTTCATGGTGCTGTGCCATTTATATGGGATTGAGGCTAGACTTTCACTCTTCCGTTGCTTCTACACTGTTAGAAAACATTCGGGTTGGTGGTCCTTTGCTCCTAGACCTGCCAGATCCCTTAAATGTATCTTCCTTCCTCCATCAAAGGTTGGAAAGATAGGTTTTTCTTTGCCCAAATCGAGGGGGTAAGGACCGAGTGGGAGGTTCCCAACACCGAGCCAAACAAAAATTCGTCAGTGCATCCGAAGGACTGAGAGGCGTTCGAGCAGTTGATCACTGCCGACGTCCCCCGCTGCAACCAACTGCTATCCAAAGAGAATCTTCGGCTAGCAGGTCTTATTCCTGGCGATGGTGAGCAGCGTGACCTCTTCACTTCTTTGCTTTCATCTCTTTCCCTCTAACTTCGCCATTTGGATTACAGGCATGGCACCATCGCTGCACAGGGTAAGGCAAGCTGCTACAAAGAGAAGGAAGGCTCGAGAGGCTGGGGCCCCTGCCGAGGAGAGGGCTGCCAAGATTGTTAAGAAAACAGAGGCTGAAAAGACCTCAGAAGAGAACAAGGTGGAAAGGGCCAAAGTCGAAGAGGCCCTAGGAAGCGAGGCGGAAAGGGCCGAGGCTAGAGAGGCATCAGGATGGAGCGAGGCGGGGGAAAGGGATCGACCTCGTCCGCCTTCACCAGCACTGCCTCCGTCTCCTATTAATCCGACTGGCACTTCTCCGAAGCAGAGGACCGAAACGCCGCTATCACAGCCCACAACTTCCGAGGTAGAGCCAGCCAACTCGGCTATAAGGCTGACTCCAGAAGCCGCCCTATCTTCCGAAGGGGCGATAGCCGAGGCATCCCCACCAGCTAAGGCGCTAGAGGGAGCGGAGCCAGAGGTTGACCCCTTGCTTGCAGCCGCCAGATCAGCAAAGGAAGATGACATCGATCCATCTTTTTAGTCGATCCTGACGTGCTACAGCCGCTAAGCCGAGTGGACAGTGGCCCAGGCTTCCGTGCCCGAGCTAAAGAGGTTCCTTCAACACCAAGGGGCATCTACCTTCTTTCGAGAGGCGTATGTGGCCTATCTCTAGGTAAGTATTATTCCATTGCCAAACTTTTTGGAACCATTTCTTTACCTAAACCAAATAATTTGATCAGGCGTTGAACTCCATGACTGCCATGAGGGGCCTTTGGTCCCAGGCTGAGGCCGCTCTCAACCAGTCTCGGGAAGAAATTCAAGAAGTCCGGGATAGAGCGGAGAGGGCTGAGGCAGCCCTGGAGGAGGCCCGGGCGGAGATTGCCCAGGCGCAAAAGTCCAAAGCCGAAGCCGAGGCTACTCGATTCAGTAACTTGGCCTTGGCTGAAAAGGCGGAAGAGGCACTCGAAGTAGCTCAGCGCCGAGCGGCCTACGAGCTTGACAACGCTCAGGTGGCCGAGGGAAAAACAAAAAGTGGCGGAGGAGAAGTTGAAGGCGGCGGAATCGGAAGTGTACTTACTGAAGAGCCGTTTGCACTCTGCTACTATTGAAATAAGTGTGGCCAAGGAAAGAGCCGGGAATGCGGAGGAAATTGCCCGCCGGTCAGATGCTGAGATTGCCAACATGATGGCAGCAGTGACCAAAGCCGAGAAGAAGGCCACCGAGGCCAAGAAGAAAGCTGCCGAGGCCGTAGAGGAATTTAGGAAATCCGATGCCTTCGATAAGGTGCTGGCCGAAGCAACTGCATTTGCATATGATGGCGGCTTCCAAGATTGCAAGGAGAAGGTTCGGAAATTATACGGCCTTGAAGGAATAGAGAAGTTGGAGCCGGATGAGGTTCCCAAGGATGAGAGTCTGGCTCCGGCCTGAACATAATTATCTTTTTCTTTTTCCAAACTGTACTAAGTCCGACTTGGTCGGCAGTTTTGTAACTTTCACTATCAATGAAAATTTCTCGTTCCGTTATTAATTTGACTTGCATCGTAGCCAATTATCAGCGATAGGATATGGACAAGCCGTAGTGGCCGCTATCAAGGCCGTAGGTAGGCATAGCTAACAATCACACTTATGTCTGACCTAGTGGTCTTGACAAATGACCTCGTGCCGTAGGCCGATAGACTGGAAACATCGAAGGGTAGTGCCGACGCGAAGTCGATTAAGGGATCGAGAAGGTATCCATGGATAGCTACCGACAAGACCGAGTAAGGCTATGGTGCAGCTAGGCCAACACCGATATGGGGTTGGTTCATTTGAAGAGCTAAAACTTCTAATACCGACGTGGAGTCGTTTTTGTGTGCCGATGCTGCCAAACTAGAGCGCCGACACAATCATTTGCTGACACGAAGTTGGGCTTAAGTGCCGATGCGGAGTCGGGCTTCAATTGCTGACGCGGTGTCGAGCTTCAAGTGCTGACATGGAGCCGAGCTTCAAGTGCCAATGCGGAGCCAAGCTTTAGGTGCCGACGCGGAGTCAGGCTTTAGGTGCCGACGCAGAGCCGGGCTTCAAGTGCCGACGTGGAGTCAGGCTTCAGGTGCCGACACGAAGCCGGGCTTCAGGTGCCGATGTGGAGTCGGGCTTCAAGTGCAGAAGCGGAGCCGGCTTCAGGTGCCGACACGGAGCTGGGCTTCAGGTGTCAACACGGAGCCGGGCTTCAGGTGCCGACGCGGAGCCAGGCTTCAAGTGCCGACGCGGAGCCGGGCTTCAGGTGCCGATGCGGAGCCAGGCTTCAAGTGCCGACACGGAGTCGGGATTTAGGTGCCGACGCGGAGTCGGGCTTTAGGTGCCGGAGTCGGGCTTCAGGTGCCGAAGCGGAGTCAGGCTTCAAGTGCCGAAGCAGAGTTGAGCTTCAAGTGCCGATGCGGAGCCGGGCTTCAGGTGCCGACGAGGAGTCGGGCTTTAGGTGCCGACGTGGAGCCAGGCTTCAGGTGCCGAAGCGGAGTCGGGCTTCAGGTGCCGACGCGGAGCCGAGCTTCAAGTGCCGACGCGGAGTTAGGCTTTAGGTGCCGATGCGGAGCCGGCTTTAGGTGCCGATGCGGAGCTGGGCTTCAGGTGCAGATATGGAGCCGGGCTTTAGGTGACAACGCAGAGTCGGGCTTCAATTGCCGACGTGGAGTCGGGCTTCAGGTGTCGGAGTCGGGCTTCAGGTGCCGACGCGGAGCCAGGCTTTAGGTGCCGACGCGGAGCCAGGCCTCAGGTGCCGACGTGGAGGCGGGCTTCAAGTGCCGACGCGGAGCCGAGCTTCAAGTGCCAATGCGGAGTTGGGCTTCAGGTGCCGACGTGGAGCCGGGCTTCTGGTGCCGATGCGGAGCTGGGCTTCAGGTGCCAATGCAGAGCCGGGCTTCAGGTGCCGACGTGGAGTTGGGCTTCAGGTGCCGACGCGAAGCTGGCTTTAGGTGCTGACGCGAAGCCGGGCTTTAGGTGCCAACGTGGAGTCGGGCTTCAAGTGCCGAGCGAAGCCGGGCTTTAGGTGCTGATGCGGAGCTGGGTTTCAAGTGCCGAGCAGAGCCGGGCTTCAAGTGCCGACATGGAGCCGAGCTTTAGGTGCCGACGTGGAGTCGGGCTTCAGGTGCCGATGCGGAGTCGGGCTTCAAGTGCTGACACGGAGCCGGGCTTTAAGTGCCGACGCGGAGTTGGGGTTTAGGTGAGAATCAGGATCACTCAAAAGACACGTTAGTAAGAGAATATTCTGAATATTACTCTAGCAGACATGTTCCAATTAAAGAAATTAACAAGCTATTGATAATATGGACGTAAGTTGTCTGCGTTCCAAGTGCGAGGGAGAGGCTTCCCATCCAACCCCTCAATTTTGTATGCTCCGTAGTGGAGTGCCTCCGTGACTCGATAGGGTCCTTCCCATCTTGGTGCTAGCTTACCCCTTCCATTGGCTTTGAAACTTCAGCTCGCCTGAGGACCAGGTCTCCTGGTAAAAATGCCTTAGGACGGACGCGAGCATTGTAATATTGGCCATCAGCTATCGGTAAGCCGCCATTCGGAGTCGCGCTCGGTCTCGTAGCTCTTCCACTAGGTCGAGGTTGGCCCGCAATTGATTTGGGTTGTCCCCTTTGCTGTACAGCTCCGTTCGGGGGCTCAGGACACCTATCTCTATAGGGATGACAGCTTTGGACCCGAAGACCAAGCTGAAAGGAGTCTCTCCGGTGGGGGCTCGTGACATTGTGTGATAGGCCCACAACACATTGGGGAGCTCTTCCACCCACCCCCCTTTGCATTCATCAAGTCGGGCCCTAAGTCCTTGGAGAATAATGTGGTTGGTGACCTCGGCCGCGTCATTGGTCTGAGGATGCCCCATAGAGGTGAACCGCTTATGGATACCTAGCTCGATGCAAACCCACGAAAAATCGTGTTGTCGAACTGCCGGCTGTTGTCAGTGACGAGGGTGTGCGGGAGCTTGAACCGGCATACTATAGATTTCCAGAAAAAGGATCTCACCTTGCCCTCAGTTATTTTGGCAAGTGCATCAGCTTCGATCCATTTAGTAAAGTGGTCGATGGCTACCGGCAAGAATTTGCATTGACCCGAAGCCGGAGGGAACGGTCCCAAGATATTCATGCCCCACTGGGCAAAGGGCCAAGGTGCTGTCAGAGGGGTAAGCTGGGATGTCGGCTGACATTGGATGTTGGCATGGCATTGGCAATTATCGCATCTCTTGACAAGCTCAGATGCATCCTCCCTCATTGTTAGCCAGTAGTATCCTTATCGCAGGGCTTTGTACGCCAGAGCTCTACCCCCCAGATGACTTCCGCATATGCCCTCATGGATTTCCCGTAGGATGTAATGTGCTTTCATAGGACCGACGCACCTAAGAACCGGGTACGAGAATGATCTTCGATAGAGCTTTCTGTCCATCATCAGAAACTTTAGGGCCCGCCTCTTGAGCAGCTTAGCCTCAGTCGGGTCTTCAGGAAGGGTGCCGTCGGTCAAATACCGGATATAAGCGTCCATCCATGAAGGCTGTTGCTCGACCGGTAGGGTCTCCTCTGTTGCTTTGATGCTTGGGACTTCTAGATGCTCCACGTAGGTTCTTCCCAAAATCCTGTCGACTGAGATGGCTAGTCGAGATAAGGCATCAGCTCTGGCATTCTCCCTCCGAGGAATATAGCTGACACTGAAGTGGGCTAAGGAAGAGGCTTGTGACTGCACTATGCTCAAGTAATGGGACATGGTAGGGTCCCGCACCACGTACTCCCCTCTGATTTGGGCGGTGACTAGCTTGGAGTCCGTAAATACTCTAAGGCATTTCACCCCGAGTTCTTGGGCCAGCCTCAGCCCTGACAGTAGGACTTCATACTCGGCCTGGTTATTGGTGGCCGGAAAGAGAAATCGGAGAGCGTACTTAGTCACTACTCTGTCCGGATTAGCCAGAATAAGGCCTGCTCCACTCCCCTGGGAGTTTGATGCTCCATCCACGTGAAGGATCCATTCCTCCTCTCCAGTTCCAGGACTTGTGGGGTTCGCATGGGGCTCTTCCGGTTGCTCATCGCCCCAAGTGCATTCGACCAAGAAATCCGCTAGGACTTGAGACTTCATAGCCGACCTGGGGTGGAAAGACAGATCGAATTCTCCCAGCTTGAGCGCGCACTTCGCCAGTCGGCCCGAAGTGTCTGGACGAGAGAGGATCGCCTTGAGTGGTTGGTCCATGACCACCACGATCGGATGAGCTTGAAAATAAGGTCGGAGGCGCTGGGTGGACACAATCAATGCAAAGAAGATCTTTTTGACTCTTGTGTATCGGCTTCCATGTTGTGGAGCACTTTGCTGATGTAATACACAGGCTTTTGCGTCCCATCGGTGTCTGTTGACCCAATTGATGATTTTGATGATTAACAAAACCATTTGAGTATAATTTTGAAGGCTCTGATGATTTTGATTTAGTGTTTCAGCCTATAAAGACTATTGAAAGATCAAAATCAAGAGTTACAATGTGTTCTGGATCGAATCTAATGTCTAGGTAAGAATTGCAGACATTAGAGTCGACTCCGAGAATCACAGAGCCGACTCCGGAACTGGCACGGTCATTAGAGTCGACTCCGAGACTGTGAGAGTCGACTCTCACAGACGGAGCAGAAAGTCGATTTTTCTGGCTCCAACCTAGAGTCGACTCCGGGTAAGTTAGAGTCGACTCCGGAAAAGCATCTTGTCGACCCCAGAAAAGCCAGAGACGACTCCGGAAATATCAGTTTGAAACGCCTCGAGCTAGAGCCGACTCCAGAAAAGTTAGAGTCGACTCCAACCCACCTGGAACGAAAAACGAAGTTGCCAGATCAGCTCTAACGGTAACTTTTCTATTTTTACTCATTTCTAACGGATATATTTTGATAGAAGGTACACTCCAACGGATAGTTTTATTCCAAAAGAGGTGTAAAAGAAATCTATAAAAGGGAAGTCTATTGTTCAAAAAAAAAGAGAGAAAGAGAAAAGAAAAATCTGAAAAACAAAGAGAAAATCTGAGATAGACAAATCCCATTTCAAAAATCCGTGAGCTTGAATCTTGAAAGGAAAAACCTTCTAGCTCAAATCCACTCCACTCCAAAAAGCTCAAGAGGAATCCAAAGCGTTCAAAATCAAAGTCTTGGAGGATTTCCCAACTTGAAGAAAGGAGATTCCTTGCTTTTCAACCCTTCTCAACTGCTTCAACCACGAAGAATCGGAGCTGAGGCTTGATTCAATCCAGCAAGGAGAAGAAGAAAAGAAGAAAAGAAGAAAAGATCAAAAGCCAACCTATCTACAAATCAGGCTTTTCTAAACCTTATTCTTAATTTGTATATTTGCTCATTGAGGAGCTTTGTATTCAAACAAACTCATTTATTTTGCTAGTTCAATCTGGGGGATTGAACTAGAGGAGGTAGTTTTACCTCGGTTTAAGCTTGTTTAAGCTTGGGTTAGTTGTGAGCCCTGAAAAACAACGTGTAGGGTTTTGTGCTGGTAAGCCCGAGTAAAACCAGCTGGGTTCGTTGTGCACCCGGAAAACAACAAGTTTGAGTTGTGAGCTTGGAAAACAACTCGGCTGTAATCTAGAGAGATTATAGTGTGGACCCAAGTGAATCTTGGGAGTGGACGTAGGTGTTGGATACACCGAACCACTATAAAATCTTTTGTGTTTGCCGTGTCTTATTGTCTCTTTATCTATCTCTATCTTACTCACTGCACTTTATAGTTATCTTGCATTGCTCATTAATCTCAAGCAAACTATTTTAAAAAGGCTAATTTTTAAAGAACCCAATTCACCCCCCCCCCTCTTGGGTTGCCATCTGGGCCAACAATTGGTATCAGAGCAAGTGCTCATTTAGAATTTGATCTCACGATCAAGAGCTAAAGATCCAATGGCAACACAAATTGGTTCAAGTTTTGCTGAAGGTCATTCTACGAATAGACCTCCTTTATTTAATGGAACCAACTATTCATATTGGAAAGCTAGAATGAGAATATTCATTCAAGCTTCTGACTATGAATTTGGGGTAATAATAAATGGACCTAGTACACCCACACACTTATTGATGGCACTATTGTTCCTAAGCCCGAAAGGGATTGGAATGATAATGATAGGAGAATGGCACAACTTAATGCTAAAGCCATTAATATTTTATATTGTTCCTTAGATCAAATGAATTCAACCGATCTCAACATGTAATTCCGCAAAAGAAATTTGGGATAGGTTGGAAATTACACATGAAGGAACAAACCAAGTAAAAGAATCAAAGATAAATATTTTGGTTCATAAATATGAATTGTTTACATGGAACAAACTGAAACCATCACATGCATGTTCACTAGATTCACTGATATTGTGAATGGTTTGAAAAGTCTTGGTAAATTTATACTAATGCTGATCTTGTTCGCAAAATTCTTAGGTCACTACCAAGATCGTGGGAAGCAAAAGTCACTGCAATCCAAGAAGCAAAGGACCTCAATGCACTACCTTTAGAGGAGCTTCTAGGATCCTTAATGACCCACGAGTTGACATGAAGCAGCATGTTGAGGAGGAAACAAAAAGAAGAAAACCTTGCCCTCAAGGCTGCAGAAATGGAAGAGAGCAGCAGTGAAGTAATGATGAAGATGATGATGAAACTGCTCTCTTGGCCAAAAAATTCAGAAGTTTATGAGAAAAAGGCCCTTCCAAAAAAGAAATTTGGAGCAAGAATGAAGGAGAAAAGGATAAGAAAAAGGACAAGGACAAAGAAAAAGAGAAAGAGCCCTTAGTATGTTATGAGTGTAAAAACCAGGGCATTTTAATATGATTGTCCTTTGAAAAAAGGCCTACAAGAAAAAGAAGAAAGCATACATGGCAACATGGTCTGATGAATCTTCTCCGAAGAAGAAGAACAAAAGGAAGTTGCAATATTGCTTCATGGCCAACGACGACGACAATGACAATGAGGTAAGTTCCGAAACCCAAATGATGAATTTACATTTGATGAAATGTTTGAAGCTTTCAATGAATTGATGATTGATTTTAAATTTTGAAAAAGAAATATAAGTTTTTGAAAAATGAAATATTAGCTTTAGCTAAAAGAAAAATGAATTAGCTTTAGAAGTTAAGAACTTAACTAATGAAAAAGAAGAACTTAAAAGAAGAGAAATAGATTTATTGAAATCTGAAACTGATTTAAAAAATTAAAATTAGCTTTAGAAAAAGAATCAATCTCTAAAGAAAATGATTTTTAAAGAAAGATGTTAAAAAATATAAAGACATTGTTGAGAAATTTACTTAAGCTCAACTAAACTTAAACATGATTTAGATAGTCAAAAAGCTGTTTTTGACAAAGCAGGTTAGGGTATAACACATTAAGAAAACAAAAATCATTAAAAATATTTTTGTAAAAGCTAACCAAAGTAATATTACTTGTTTTAAATGTAATCAAAAAGGACATAAATCTTTGAATGCAAAACTTAAATAATAACAAAAGTTAAATATTAAAACAAAGAAAATATGGGTTCCGAAAGGAACAATTTTGTTGCTAACCATGAAGGACCCAAGAAAGCTTGGGTACCTAAACATAAAGTTTAAATTATGTTGCAGGAATGTCTTGTAGCCAAAAGATCAAAGAAAAAGTGGTACCTTGATAGTGGCTGCTCAAGACATATGACGGGTGACAAAGATGAATTCATCACCCTAGAAGAAAAGAAAGGTGGAGTTGTGACGTTTGGCGATAACGGTAAAGGTCAAATTATGGGCCTTGGTAAAGTTCGCATAACTCCATCTATATAATTGATAATGTACTTTATGTTGATGGTTTGAAGCATAATCTAATTAGTATAAGCCAATTATGTGATAAAAACTTTAATGTTTCATTTAAATCTTCTTTATGCACTGTAACTAATTCTATTGATGATAGCATTGTTTTTACTGGTTATAGACATGGCAATGTTTACTTAGTTGACTAGAAAAATTATCTGATCATTGCTTAATTGCTGACAATGCTAACATAAATGATATTAGTTGGTTGTGGCATCGTAGATTAGGTCATGCAAGCACACACCTTATTTCAAAACTAATTAAAATGGATTTAGTTAAAGGTTACCTAAACTTAGATTTTGAAAATAATAAAATATGTGATGCATGTCAATTTGGAAAACAAACTAGAAGTTCTTTTAAATCTAAAAATATTGTTTCAACTTCTAGGGGACTAGAGCTACTTCACATGGATCTTTTTGGACCAACTAGAACCACAAGTCTAGGAGGAAAGAAATATGGTCTAGTGATTGTAGATGATTATTCTAGATATACTTGGGTAATGTTTTTAGCTCACAAAGATGAGACTTTCTCGATATTCCTGAAATTCTTCAAGAAAGTCACAAATGAGAAAAACACTACTATAGTATCTCTAAGAAGTGATCATGGAACAGAATTTGAAAATCACTTATTTGAAAATTTCTGCACTGAAAATGGAATTAATCATAATTTTTCAGCCCCTAGGACTCCACAACAAAATGGTGTAGTTGAAAGAAAAATAGGACTCTAGAAGACATGGCCCGTACCATGCTATGCGAAAGTAACCTACCAAAGTACTTTTGGGCGGAAGCTATTAACACAGCATGTTACATCTTAAATAGAGCTTTAATAAGACCAATATTAAAGAAAACACCTTATGAATTATGGAATGAAAGAAAACCAAATATAAAATACTTTCATGCATTTGGATGTAAATGTTTCATTCATAATAATGGTAAAAACAACTTAGGAAAATTTGATGCTAAATCTGATGAAGGAATTTTTCTAGGTTATTCAACAACTAGTAAAGCTATAGAATCTTTAACAAGAAAACCTTAGTTGTTGAAGAATCCATTCATGTAGTTTTGATGAATCTTTAGCATCTGTTCTGAAAAGATTGATGATGAGGAAGATACAAACATAATTGAAAAAGATCTTGAAAAACTTAATATTGAAGTATCTTCAGATCATGAGCAAGAAGCTAAAGATGATGATTCACATAAGGACGATGATGTTAATATGATCATAATGATATAGATCTTCCAAGAGACTGGAGATATGCTCATAGTCATCCCAAGGAATTGATTATAGGTGATCCATCTCAAGGAATAAGAACTAGATCATACATGAGAAATATTAGTAATCATCTTGCATTTGTATCACAAATTGAACCTAAAACTATAGAAGAAGCTGAAAAAGATAATAATTGGATGTTAGCAATGCAAGAAGAATTAAATCAATTTACAAGAAATAATGTTTGGACATTAGTTGAAAGACCTAAAAATCATTCAGTAATAGGATCAAAATGGGTTTTTAGAAATAAACTTGATGAAAATGGCATAGTAATTAGAAACAAAGCTAGATTAGTTGCAAAAGGATATAATCAAGAAGAAGGTATTGATTTTGATGAAACCTTTGCACCTGTAGCTAGATTAGAAGCCATTAGGCTATTACTTGCATTTGCATGTCATATGAACATTAATTATTTCAAATGGATGTTAAAAGCGCATTTTTAAATGGATTTATAAATGAAGAAGTTTATGTAGAACAACCACCAGGTTTTGAAGATCACGAATTTTCAAATCACGTTTTTAAATTACACAAAGCATTATATGGTTTGAAACAAGCACCTAGAGCTTGGTATGATAGGTTAAGTAAATTTTTAATTGAAAATGATTTCACAAGAGGAAATGTTGATAAAACATTATTTTTGAAAAGAAAAAGTAAAGATTTACTTGTAGTACAAATATACGTTGATGACATTGTTTTTGGTGCTACTAACGATTCTCTATGTCAAGAATTTGCCAAGTTAATGCAGGGAGAATTCGAGATGAGCATGATGGGAGAACTCAACTTCTTCCTTGGACTCCAAATCAAACAAAGCAAAGAGGGTATCTTTATCAACCAAACAAAGTACACAAGAGAGATTCTAAAGAAATTTGGTATGGAATCAATTAAACCCCTCGGAACACCAATGAGTCCTTCATGCAAGCTGGACAAAGATGAAGAAGGTAAAAAGGTTGATCAAAAGTATTATCGAGGTATATCGGATCCCTTCTTTATTTAACAGCAAGTAGACCAGATATTATGTTTTCTGTATGTTTATGTGCTAGATTTCAATCAGAACCTAAAGAATCACACTTAATAGCTGTTAAAAGAATACTAAGATACTTAAGTGGAACAAAAAATGTAGGTTTATGGTATTCTAGAGACTCCACATTAAATCTAATTGCATACTCAGATTCTGATTATGCCGGATGCAAGTTAGATAGAAAAAGCACAAGTGGTGCATGCCAATTTTTAGGAAGTAACTTAATCTCATGGTTTAGCAAAAAGCAAAATTCGGTTGCATTATCTACTGCGGAAGCAGAATATGTTGCAGCTGGAAGTTGCTGTGCTCAAATCCTATGGATTAAGAGACAACTTGAAGACTATGGTATCACACTTGATAAGACACCCATAAGATGTGATAATACAAGTGCAATAAATCTTACTAAAAATCCAATTCAACATTCAAGAACAAAGCATATTGAAATACGATATCACTTTATAAGAGAACATGTAGCCAATAATGAAATTTGTCTTGATTATGTGAATACTGAAGAACAACTTGCAGATATATTAACAAAACCCTTAAGTGAAGAAAGATTTTGTTATCTTAGAGGAGAATTAGGAGTTTGTGATCCTTTGGAATAGTTTTCTGAAACTCTTAAGGACATCTATCTAGATTTCATCATTTTCTTGAAAAAAAATCTTGATATTTCAATAAGGAAATCTATCTAGATCTTGATTCATTGTTTCCCCAATTGCTAAAGAACTTTAATCTATAATTTGATGATTAATTTGAATAGTTTCAAATCTTGAAACTCAATTTTTTATCTCTGAAACTGTTAGAGTCGACTCTGACAGTTTGCGGAGTCGACACCTGAGTTTTTGATTTTCTGTCTAAGTGATTAGAGCCGACTCTGGCTTTTGTGGAGCCGACTCTAATACGAGCGCTGACAGACTTTCTGGCTCGGAGCCGACACCCAGTTTTCGGGAGTCGACTCTAAGTCGAGTTAGGTCAAAAATAAAAAGGCGGAGTCGACCCCCAATCATTCCAATCGTCTCCTAAACCTTCCAAAGAACTCCAAAACCTTTCCAACTTCCCCAAATCCACTCAAAACCCCTGATTAATCTTCCAATCCTCTCAATGGCACCAAAGAGGCGTGGATTCGTCGCTGGAGCATCCGTTCCAACGAGAAGACGCACGGTTCGAAGGCAACCATCGCCTTCTTCCTCTTCGGCCACTCAAGAGGATTCTCCACCTTCACCCTCATCTCCTAAGGTTGATCAATTAGCTGGTAAGACCATTACCACTGGGAGGAAAGTTAATTTTGATTTATTTGAATCGGAGGGTTTTTCTATTGGAAGAAATTTAAGGGATATGGGATGGGAGAAAGTGTGCTCACTAGATTTGCCCACATATCCAGCATTGGTAAGAGAGTTTTATAATGGATTAAGCAGAGGAGAAGGAGGTTTATAAGCACAGTAAGAGGAACTAGGGTTATGGTAACAACTGAAATTCTTGGAACCCTATTAGAAATGCCCACTGTTGGTTTAATGGAATGTCAACTCAATGACAGAAGTGGTGCACTATCAAGGATGCTAGGAAGAGAGGTGACTGAGTTCGAAGAGATCTTTGCAAATCAGTTAAACCTAGAACTCAGATTATTGCATAATATTTGTGGTAGAATCTTATTTCCGAAAATAGGGAGATTCGAGTATGTCTCGGAGCGAGACGTTCTGATGATGGACTGCATATAACTGGAAGGCCAGTCAATTTAGCTGGCATGATGATAGGATACATGGCAGAGGCAGCTACTAAGAAAAGATCAACACTGCCATACGGTATGATTCTGACATTAGTTTTTAGAAGCCAGGGTGTGCTCATCATGGAAAATGAACCATTAAGAAAACTGAGACACACTGATTATTACAGCATTCTACTATTCATAGAATGGGATTTAAGAAAGTTAATGGTGTTTGGATGAGGAGAGAGGAAAGAACAGATAGGGATGGTGCAGAGGGAACCAGACTAGAAGACATCCCAGGACCATCTACTGCGGGACCATCAGTCCCTGATTCATCTTTTGCGGGACCTTCTCTGCTGGACCTTCGGAGGCCGGACCGAGTTCTATTCCATCACCTCCACATCAGCCTATAACAAATTCTGGAGATTTTCTAATGAACAACTTGATCAGTTAAGAAGCTTACTTGCTGAGTATGACAGTCACAGATCAAATGAAATTAATCAATTGAAAGAAGACTTTAATCAGTTGAAAGAAGAATTAAATTCGAGACTGGACATGCTATCCTTTACCTTAGGCAGTTCTGTGAATCCTTTGGAGCTGAGCTTCACAAGATCTTCGAAAGGATGGAAGGCATTGCCGATGGATCTGGATCGTATGTTCATGCAACGGGTCAATTAAAGAAGGATATTGACCTTGCAGTCTCTCAAATCGAAGCTGTCTTGAAAATTTTAAGAAATCACAAAAAGATGATGTAATGGAGATAATAGGTCATCTAAAGAAAATTGTATTCAAGCACATTTGATCTTGTTTTTGAGTTTGATAGCTTGTACTTAGGAAGTTTTTGAATATCCAATGTATTTCATTTTGAATGTAAATGAATCAACTGATGTAATGGTTCTTGCATATGAAATACAATTTCACTTTTTCAAATTTTGATTGATTGGATTCCTATGCTTTATTGAGATTATAAATTTTTCTTTACTCTCCTTATTGCTGATAACAAAAAAGGGGGAGAGATAGTTGTGTATATGCAAAGAAAGATTGAAAGATTATATATGCATAAAGAAAGAAAGAAAGGGGGAGAATTAATTGCAAAATGACTTGAAATGTTAATCTGTTAAAATTTGATGCTTATATATAGAAGAGCTACTCAATGCAGGGGGAGCTTAACAAAAAGCTCATTTACAATCTTATGCACATTAAGTTTAAATTCATAATTGATGGATTATATTGAACTCATGTATTTTAAAGTTTACATTGAACATTGGCATCAAAACCTTAATTTCAATGTTTTAAAGTTAAAATGACTATAATCCTTAGTTTGATTGAATTTTTGAATGCATATACTCAAAGTTTTTGTTATCATCAAAAAGGGGGAGATTGTTGACCCAATTGATGATTTTGATGATTAACAAAACTATTTGAGTATAATTTTGAAGGCTCTGATGATTTTGATTTAGTGTTTCAGCCATAAGACTATTGAAAGATCAAAATCAAGAGTTACAATGTGTTCTGGATCGAATCTAATGTCTAGGTAAGAATTGCAGACATTAGAGTCGACTCCGAGAATCACAGAGCCGACTCCGGAACTGGCACGGCATTAGAGTCGACTCCGAGACTGTGAGAGTCGACTCTCACAGACGGAGCAGAAAGTCGATTTTTCTGGCTCCAACCTAGAGTCGACTCCGGGTAAGTTAGAGTCGACTCCGGAAAAGCATCTTGTCGACCCCAGAAAAGCCAGAGACGACTCCGGAAATATCAGTTTGAAACGCCTCGAGCTAGAGCCGACTCCAGAAAAGTTAGAGTCGACTCCAACCTGGAACGAAAAACGAAGTTGCCAGATCAGCTCTAACGGTAACTTTTCTATTTTTACTCATTTCTAACGGATATATTTTGATAGAAGGTACACTCCAACGGATAGTTTTATTCCAAAAGAGGTGTAAAAGAAATCTATAAAAAGGGAAGTCTATTGTTCAAAAAAAAAGAGAGAAGAGAGAAAAAAAAAAAAAAACAAAGAGAAAATCTGAGATAGACAAATCCCATTTCAAAAATCCGTGAGCTTGAATCTTGAAAGGAAAAACCTTCTAGCTCAAATCCACTCCACTCCAAAAAGCTCAAGAGGAATCCAAAGCGTTCAAAATCAAAGTCTTGGAGGATTTCCCAACTTGAAGAAAGGAGATTCTTCTTGCTTTTCAACCCTTCTCAACTGCTTCAACCACGAAGAATCGGAGCTGAGGCTTGATTCAATCCAGCAAGGAGAAGAAGAAAAGAAGAAAAGAAGAAAAGCTCAAAAGCCAACCTATCTACAAATCAGGCTTTTCTAAACCTTATTCTTAATTTGTATATTTGCTCATTGAGGAGCTTTTGTATTCAAACAAAACTCATTTATTTTGCTAGTTCAATCTGGGGGATTGAACTAGAGGAGGTAGTTTTACCTCGGTTTAAGCTTGTTTAAGCTTGGGTTAGTTGTGAGCCCTGGTGTAGGGTTTTGTGCTGGTAAGCCCGAGTAAAACCAGCTGGGTTCGTTGTGCACCCGGAAAACAACAAGTTTGAGTTGTGAGCTTGGAAAACAACTCGGCTGTAATCTAGAGAGATTATAGTGTGGACCCAAGTGAATCTTGGGAGTGGACGTAGGTGTTGGATACACCGAACCACTATAAAATCTTTTGTGTTTGCCGTGTCTTATTGTCTCTTTATCTATCTCTATCTTACTCACTGCACTTTATAGTTATCTTGCATTTGCCTCATTAATCTCAAGCAAACTATTTTAAAAAGGGGTTAATTTTTAAAGAACCCAATTCACCCCCCCCCCTCTTGGGTTGCCATCTGGGCCAACAGTGTCCATGCAAACCAGCACGGAACTGATAGCTTCGGGAGAAGCCGCGAGGTACAAAAGAAGTTCTTCTCCACCCTTCGGCCTGGACAGCAGTGGTGGGGTGGATAAAAATTCTTTCAGTCCCTCGAAGGCCTCCTGGCACTCCCTCGTCCATTCGAATCCATTGACTCTGCACAGTGCCTTGAAGAAAGGCAAGCATCTCTTAGCGGACTTAGGCAGAAAATGGCTCAAGGCCGCCACCCTTCCCGTCAAGCGTTGCACCTCCTTTTTGTTGGCGGGAGATCTCATGTCCAAGATGGCTCGGACTTTATTGGGGTTCACCTCGATTCCTCGTTGGGTCATCATGAAACCCAAGAATTTGCCGGCTATCACCCCAAAAGCACATTTGCATGGGTTCAGCCTCATTGGTATCGACGGAGGTTGCCGAAGGTCTCCGTTAAGTCGGCGATATGGCTGGTGGCGCGAACGCTTTTTGTCAGCATGTCGTCCACGCATACCTCCATGTTGCGTCCGATCTGATCCTCGAAAACTTTGTTCATTAGCCTTTGGTAAGTGGCCCCCATGTTCTTCAGTTCGAACGGCATCATCTTGTAGCAGTATAGTCCCTTCTCGGTTATGAAGGAGGTAGCTTCCTCATCTGCCGGGTTCATCCTGATTTGGTTGTACCCAGAGAAGGCGTCCATGAAACTAAGGGTTTCGTGACTGGACATAGCATCCACCAGTTGGTCGATTTGAGGCAAAGGTGTAACATCCTGAAAACCTTGTAATTTATAGCATTTTTCATTTGAAATAAAAGTCAGAAAGTTTCAGTGAAATGTGGGTGTGTTGGCCTTTTGATAAATGTAAAGAGAAGAAATTTTGGAGTAAATAAGTATATTTCTGAATGTTAATGAGTTTGATTTAAGAAATTGAGAGACTTAAGTTTTAATGGGTTTAAATCACAAGAAAAATCAAGTTTAGTTTGAGTTTTATCCTAAAATGATGTTTTTAGTGGTTGGAGTCGACCTAATTGGAGTGGAGTCGACTCTGGCACGGTTTTAAACTTTCGGCACGCTTTGGAGTCGACCCTGCAGAGCTGGAGTCGACCCTACTTTTCTGGAGTCGACCCTACTTTCTGAGCCGACACCTATTTCTGCTGGAGCCGACTCCAAATCTGTTCGAGCCGACTCCAAGACGGCAGGTTTTTCTGAGTTAAATCTTGAGAATTTCATATTTAATCCGTTTCAAGTCCGATTTGGATGCCGTTTGAACCGTTGGATTTCTAAAATCGAGTTCTTCAAGCTGGTAAAGTCTTTTCTTAGAAATGTTACATAAAAGTATCGATTTAAGTAAAAAATGATAATCTGGGCTATAAATCGATTAAAAAAATGCTATATCAGGGGCAAAATGGGAAAAGGCTCCGATGTCAATTGCTAATTGTGTTAAGGGCAACTTGGGAAAGAAAATCTAAGGGCAAAATATCATGGTTATAAGTGAGCCACGTGTTTTCCAAAAAGCGTGCGTTAAGAGTGTTTGAGGGCAAAAGGGAAATTTGGCATGCCTTAACCCTTAAGTTTCCAATGACTTGGTCCCCAAGTCATTAGAGAAAAAGGGAAACGTGGGTTCAGCCAGAGAAAAGAAAGAAAGAAAGAAAGAGAGAAAGAAGAGGAGAAAAGAGAGGAAGAGGAAGAAGAAGAAGAAGGAGGAAGAAAGAGAAAGGGAAAGGGAAGCTTGGGGTTTGTGCTCGACTCCAGGTAAGCTATAGCTTCCCTAGATCTTGTATGACTTTAGATTTTCTTAGATTATTGTATTTTGAGGTAATAGTAGAAGTAATCTTGAGTAGAGAAAGGGTGGAAGAAAATAATGAGATATTAGAGGATAGATCATGTATGCATGCATGGTTCGTGGGAAAACCTCGTGTGGAGGTAATCCTAATAGCTATCGTATCTGTATGTTGACGTAGGTCAAGAGGGTTATTCCAGGGAGCCGGAATACCAGAGTTGAGTACCAGTCGAGGAGTAACCTACTAAGGTGAGTGGGTTTCTCATCTAGCAATGAGAAGTTAATTTGAGCTAGTATAATGAGATTAATACCTAGTTATGGTATGTTATGTTTAGCAGAGTATTATGTATGTTTTAAATATGAGAAATGAGAACCTAGTATATGATATTCTGATAAATGAGTTTTGAGCATGAGTTTTAAGCACATGAGTTTCGAGCATGAGTTTCACATAAGCATGAGTTTCGATGAGGGATTTTTAATGTATACATGGCATATTTGCATGATAAAGCTTTACAAATGATGTATGTATCATACTGAGCATCAGGCAGCTAGGGGGCTGATCACCCTTTAGACTGTACTGTAGCATGAGCATTGCACACTACTATCGAGCCGGCACCTCCTTGCGAACAATCGTACGATGAACCCCAGAATCAGGGGTGAGTGCACGCTTAACCAGACCAGTGGGGCTGGTTGTGAGCAGCCCGTGGGGGCATGAATCATAGCTCAGTGGAGCTGATTACTATATATAGCCCGTGGGGGCAGAGAGAAAACCCGAGGTTCCAGGGTTAAGGAACAAAGCACTTTGCCAGGTGAACCGCACGGGTAAGGGGTGCTATTTGTGCGGGGATCCTGTTGCTAGTCACGCACCCGATGAGAGTACACCTACGAAGGGCGACTGTAGGGTGGTACCTCAGAGGCATTACACACACAGCCCAGCATCATGAGATCTAAAAGCATATGTTGTGATATAAAAAGGGCCAATGGGCCAAATAGTTATCCCGAGAGGGAGAGTTTACTTGAGATGCCAGTGGGCAAGCAGATCCGATGGGAGTCTGGGTTGTAGATAAAGAATGCATATCTTCATATTGTAATGCATGGATTTTTATCTTAATGAGTTATCTTTCAGTGAAAAGTTATTATAGAGTATTTCAGTACTGATATGTTATTTGAAGAATAAGCTACATTTTATTTTATCTGATATCATGTTAAAAATGTACTTTGAGTTGTACAAGCTAAATAGTATCAGCATACGATTGAAATAAGAGGTTATGGTTCTCTATTTCTCCATAGTTAGATGGTTATCCAGTCACTGGGACTTAGGTCTCATCCCTCTATGATTTAAATGTTCTTTCAGATCAGTGAGTATTTCTGCCAGGATCACAAGATAAGCAGGACAGAACCCTTAGCTGGTGAAGCTTGCTTGGATGCAAGGGTGTATAATGCTAGCCTTGTATATTGAGAGAGTGTGGTTTGATATTTGTATTTTGTATATGTGTATGTGTACAGTGAGATGTAATGATGTTTTAGACCTTTTTGGATATGAATACGAGACTTATGTTTTGGAGAAAATTATGAGCATGATGTGTGCACTTAGGATTTTGATGTCGATTGTGAATGTGATCTTGTAAACTGCCTGAGGAATGTCATGAAAAATATTATCTGAGCAGGTTGATGCTTAGTGTTGATTGAGTGATTTGTGTATATAATTGAGATGAAAATGAAAAGTTTTTAACAGGATGTGTTTTCGTGTGTCTGCCACTTATGATAATTAGTTGGGGTTCTCTAGCTCTTTATGGAGCGCTACATAAAGACTAGTAAAACTCTATCCGATTACCACAAGTGTGCAGGTGTGCTGTCGGTGGCCCCAGAGAGGAGGGGGAGCTGACAAGTTTTGGTATCAGAGCCCTAGGTTATTAGGTCCTAGGGGAATAAGTATGAGTATGAGTCTAGGATGATTGAATGTTTATGATTATAGCTATTGAATGATGAAACTGATGTAATGAATAATGTCTTGTAGGACGATTACTACAAAGGCATCTAGAGAGACAGAGCAATCTTCAGGCAGGGATAGAAGCAAAGGTCAAAGTAGACTCAGAAGGTCAGTTAGAAGAAGTCAAATTGATAGAATGGCTTCTAGTGATTCCACCGAGCCAGTATCTAATGAGGCTAGAGTGAGGGCGTCTTCAGAGCAGATGCCAGAGTCTTCTTCACAGTCTATTACCCCTGTGCCAGTAGACCCATCTCGAGTACAGACTCAGGGGCCTAGTATGTCAGAGTTGGTAGGCATGATTACTCAGGCTGTGGTAGCAGCTGTGGGTGCTAGTTCTAGCCTTCCATCTAAAAATACGGAGGTTGTGAGGAATGTGGAAAGAGCCAGAAAGTTAGGGGCTCTGGAGTTCCAGGGAACTACTGATCCTATTCAGGCCGGGGCATGGCTGCAGAGGATCGAGAGAGTATTTGATGTGATGGGATGCTCTGAGGAGCAGAGGCTGAGTATTGCCACCTTTTTACTGGAGGGTAGAGCCCAGAGTTGGTGGAGATCTATTCAGGGCAGGCAGCCCCAGGGAGTGGAGTTGACATGGGAAAATTTTAGAAGAGAATTTCATCAGCAATATTATTCTGAGATTTATAGGGATCAGAAGAGGAGGGATTTCCTTTGTCTGACTCAGGGGAGGATGTCCGTGGCAGATTATGAAGCCACTTTTGTGGAGTTATCTCAGTTTGCTAGGGCCTTGGTGGCTGATGAGAGGGAGAGATGTCGACTATTCCAGGATGGATTGAATCTCCCTATTAAAGCCAAGACCTGTATGCAGACCTACAATAGTTACTCTGAGTTGGTGCAGGGAGCACTCAAAGCCGAGGAGATTGAAAAAGAATATATGAGTAGGAGGCAGGATAGAATGAAAAGAAGTGCTCCTAGTTATTCTTCTGCTCCGGGAGGGACTCAGCCATTTAAGAAACCCCAGAGGACTGGACAGTTTTATTCTGGGTTTAGAGCCCCTGGTGATGTGGGCAGAAGATCAGTATCTGTGTCAGCATCTAGCCCAGTTCAAAGAAAGCCTTATGGGGGTGTGCCTCAGGTTGCCACCAGCAGGGTGTCTGGTGATGTAGGGGAGCAGGGTCGTCCTTCTGGTGGAGGGAGAAATATACCTCCATGTAATGTATGTGGAAACTTCATTTGGGAGAATGTAAGAGGGGCAATAAGGGATGTTATATTTGTGGTGATCTAGGTCACCTGAAGAGAGATTGCCCTAGGAGAGGGCAGCAGGCTGGTGGGCTTCCTCAGGGGCCAGTAATGCCAAGGGGACAGCCTAGTAGGAGGGGTGATGGTAGTGTTGTGGCTTCAGCCAGTCAGGTGGGGCCTAATGTTAATCAGCCAGGAGGGTCATCCAGTATTCCGAGGGCCGAGGCCAGAGTGTTTGCCATGACCAGGCAGGAGGCTCAGATTGATCCTGATGTGGTGACAGGTATGCTACCCATCGATAATCATGATGCTTATATTTTAATTGATTCTGGATCTACGCATTCATTTATCTCATGTGAGTTTGCTAAGCATCTAGTTAGAGATGTGGGCCAGTTGGGTAGTCAGTTGGTAGTATCTATGCCCGTAGGGAGGCCTTTTATAGCAGACCAAGTGTATAGAGGTTGTGATATTTCTGTGGAGGGTCAGAAATTAGCAGCAGATTTGATTCCTTTGAGGTTGAAAGAGTTTGATGCCATTTTGGGGATGGATTGGCTATCTGTGCATAGAGCCAGAGTAGATTGCTTAAGGAAGGAGGTGATGTTACAAACTTCTGATGATAGAGAGGTCTGTTTTGTTGGTGATAGGAGGGGGTTACCCTCAGGAGTGATTTCAGCTCTGTCAGCCAATAAAATGCTAGCAAAGAGATGTGAAGCCTATTTAGCTTGTGCAGTGAGCCTAGAGGGCAATGGTTTAGAGCTGACGAATATCCCTGTGGTAAGGGATTTTTCAGATGTATTTCCTGAGGAGCTGCCAGGGTTACCTCCTGACAGAGGATTTGATTTCAGTATAGATCTAGCCCCAGATACCAGACCAATAGCCAGGGCACCTTATAGAATGGCTCCAGTTGAATTGAAAGAATTGAAAAGTCAGTTACAAGAATTATTGGATAAAGGGTTTATTAGACCCAGTATATCACCATGGGGTGCACCAGTGTTGTTTGTGAAGAAAAAGGATGGTACCTTGAGGTTGTGTATAGACTATAGACAGTTGAACAAGGTGACCATTAGAAACAATTATCCATTGCCAAGGATCGATGATTTGTTTGATCAGCTGCAGGGGGCAGCAGTGTTTTCAAAGATTGATCTGAGATCTGGGTATCATCAATTGAGAATAAAGAATGAGGATATATCTAAGACTGCTTTCAGGACCAGATATGGTCATTATGAGTTCTTGGTAATGCCATTTGGCTTGACAAATGCTCCAGCTGCTTTTATGGGTCTGATGAATCAAGTATTTCAAGAGTATCTAGATAAATTTGTGATAGTATTCATTGATGACATCTTGATTTATTCTAGAAGTAGTGAAGAGCATGAACAGCATCTGAGGACAGTTTTGCAGATATTAAGAGAAAAGCAATTATATGCAAAGTTTAGTAAAAGTGAATTTTGGCTGGATGAGGTAAAGTTCTTGGGACATGTAGTTTCAGCCAAAGGTATTATGGTAGATCCTCAAAAGATTGAAGCTATAGTAAATTGGGTATCACCTACCAATCAGACTGAGGTGAGGAGTTTCTTGGGGCTAGCAGGATATTATAGAAGATTTATAGAAAATTTCTCGATTTTGGCTTCTCCTATGACTAAGCTGCTTAGAAAGAATATCAAGTTTGATTGGTCTAATGAATGCCAGAAGAGTATGGATGAATTGAAAAAGAGATTAACCTCAGCCCCAATCCTAATACTACCTGATAGTGCCAGTGATTATGTGATCTATAGTGATGCCTCATTGAAGGGTTTGGGGTGTGTTTTAATGCAGAATGGGAAAGTAGTGGCTTATATATCTAGACAGTTGAGATCCCATGAAAAGAATTACCCCACCCATGATTTGGAGTTAGCTGCTGTTATATTTGCATTGAAGGTTTGGAGGCACTACTTGTATGGAAGAAGATGCCAGATATTTACTGATCATAAGAGCTTGAAATATATTCTGACCCAGAAGGAATTGAATTTAAGGCAGAGAAGATGGATTGAATTGATTAAAGACTATGATTGCACTATTGAGTATCACCCAGGGAAAGCTAATGTTGTGGCTGATGCCTTGAGTCGAAAGTCTATGGCCACATTGGCTTCTATCAGAACCGTACAGCTACCCTTGATGATTGAGTTAAGGAGGTTAGATGCAGAGCTAGCTGTAGAAGAATCAGGAGCCTTGTTGGCTACTTTCAGAGTGAGACCCCAAATGCTAGAAGAAATAAGAGAAGCTCAGTTGCTAGATCTACATTTGCTTAAAGCTAGAGATTTAATTCAGAGTGGGTCTCAGTCAGAGTTTTCTGTTAGAGGTGATGGAGTGTTATTATTCAAGGGCAGAGTTTGTGTGCCAGCTGTGGAATCAGTGAAAGATCAGATTTTAAGGGAAGCACATAGCTCAGCTTATTCAATGCATCCAGGTAGTACTAAGATGTATAGAACTATCAAACAGAATTACTGGTGGAATGGTATGAAAAAGGAGATAGCTGAGTATGTATCTAAGTGTTTGGTGTGTCAGCAGATTAAGGCTGAACATCAGTGTCCAGCTGGAAAGCTTCAGCCTCTGTTTGTGCCAGAGTGGAAGTGGGAGCATATAACTATGGATTTCGTTGTAGGACTCCCAAAGACCAGAAGGGGCAATGATGCTATATGGGTGATAGTTGATAGATTGACTAAGTCTGCTCATTTTCTGCCTATTAAGATTGTCTTTACCTTGGATAGATTAGCAGAATTATATGTGCATGAAATTGTGAGTAGGCATGGTGTGCCAGTATCGATAGTATCAGATAGGATCCAAGGTTCACATCTCAATTTTGGGCAGAATTACAGAAAGCTTTGGGGACTAAATTGAGGTTCAGTACAGCATTTCATCCCCAAACCGATGGTCAGTCAGAAAGAACCATCCAGACACTGGAGGATATGCTGAGAGCTTGTGTCATGGAATTTTCTGGTAGCTGGGATGATCATCTACCTTTAATAGAGTTTGCTTACAATAACAGCTACCATTCTAGCATTGATATGGCACCATATGAGGCCTTGTATGGGAGAAAATGTAGAACTCCAGTGTGTTGGGATGAGGAGGGAGAGAGAAGGCTGTTAGGCCCTGAGTTAGTGCAGCTTACAGCAGATCAAGTTAAAATTATAAGAGCTAAATTAAAGGCAGCCCAGGATAGACAGAAGAGCTATGCAGATAAAAAGCATAGAGAGGTAAAGTTTGAGGTTGGAGATAGAGTCTTTCTGAAGGTATCTCCTTGGCGAGGTATTATGAGATTTGGAAAGAAAGGCAAGTTGAGTCCCAGGTATATTGGACCCTATGAAATTCTGGAAAGAGTTGGGACACTAGCTTATAGATTGGCTTTACCTCCAGAGTTATCTCAGATTCATAATGTATTTCATGTATCAATGCTTAGGAGGTATGTGCCGGATTCCTCTCATGTGATTCAGTCTGAGACTATAGAGTTACAGGGGGATTTATCATTTGCAACAGAACCAGTGAAGATCTTGAGTAGGGAGATTAAGCAGCTCCGCAGTAAAAGAATTCCATTAGTTAAGGTGCAATGGTTAAATCATCAAAAAGAGGAGGCTACATGGGAGCGAGAGGATGAGATGAGATTGAAGTACCCCCATCTATTTGAAAATATATCTAGCTAAATTTCGGGGACGAAATTTCTTAAGAGGGGGAGAATTGTAACATCCTGAAAACCTTGTAATTTATGGCATTTTCATTTGAAATGAAAGTCAGAAAGTTTCAGTGAAATGTGGGTGTGTTGGCCTTTTGATAAATGTAAAGAGAAGAAATTTTGGAGTAAATAAGTATATTTCTGAATGTTAATGAGTTTGATTTAAGAAATTGAGAGACTTAAGTTTTAATGGGTTTAAATCACAAGAAAAATCAAGTTTAGTTTGAGTTTTATCCTAAAATGATGTTTTTAGTGGTTGGAGTCGACCCTAATTGGAGTGGAGTCGACTCTGGCACGGTTTTAAACTTTCGGCACGCTTTGGAGTCGACCCCTGCAGAGCTGGAGTCGACCCTACTTTTCTGGAGTCGAGGAGTCGACCCCTGGAGCTATTTCTGTGGAGCCGACTCCAAGACGGCAGGTTTTTCTGAGTTAAATCTTGAGAATTTCATATTTAATCCGTTTCAAGTCCGATTTGGATGCCGTTTGAACCGTTGGATTTCTAAAATCGAGTTCTTCAAGCTGGTAAAGTCTTTTCTTAGAAATGTTACATAAAAGTATCGATTTAAGTAAAAAATGATAATCTGGGCTATAAATCGATTAAAAAAATGCTATATCAGGGGCAAAATGGGAAAAGGCTCCGATGTCAATTGCTAATTGTGTTAAGGGCAACTTGGGAAAGAAAATCTAAGGGCAAAATATCATGGTTATAAGTGAGCCACGTGTTTTCCAAAAAGCGTTAAGAGTGTTTGAGGGCAAAAGGGGAATTTGGCATGCCTTAACCCTTAAGTTTCCAATGACTTGGTCCCCAAGTCATTAGAGAAAAAGGGAAACGTGGGTTCAGCCAGAGAAAAGAAAGAAAGAAAGAAAGAGAGAAAGAAGAGGAGAAAAGAGAGGAAGAGGAAGAAGAAGAAGAAGGAGGAAGAAAGAGAAAGGGAAAGGGAAGCTTGGGGTTTGTGCTCGACTCCAGGTAAGCTATAGCTTCCCTAGATCTTGTATGACTTTAGATTTTCTTAGATTATTATTTTGAGGTAATAGTAGAAGTAATCTTGAGTAGAGAAAGGGTGGAAGAAAATAATGAGATATTAGAGGATAGATCATGTATGCATGCATGGTTCGTGGGAAAACCTCGTGTGGAGGTAATCCTAATAGCTATCGTATCTGTATGTTGACGTAGGTCAAGAGGGTTATTCCAGGGAGCCGAATACCAGAGTTGAGTACCAGTCGAGGAGTAACCTACTAAGGTGAGTGGGTTTCTCATCTAGCAATGAGAAGTTAATTTGAGCTAGTATAATGAGATTAATACCTAGTTATGGTATGTTATGTTTAGCAGAGTATTATGTATGTTTTAAATATGAGAAATGAGAACCTAGTATATGATATTCTGATAAATGAGTTTTGAGCATGAGTTTTAAGCACATAAGCATGAGTTTTGAGCACATAAGCATGAGTTTCGATGAGGGATTTTTAATGTATACATGGCATATTTGCATGATAAAGCTTTACAAATGATGTATGTATCATACTGAGCATCAGGCAGCTAGGGGGCTGATCACCCTTTAGACTGTACTGTAGCATGAGCATTGCACACTACTATCGAGCCGGCACCTCCTTGCGAACAATCGTACGATGAACCCCAGAATCAGGGGTGAGTGCACGCTTAACCAGACCAGTGGGGCTGGTTGTGAGCAGCCCGTGGGGGCATGAATCATAGCTCAGTGGAGCTGATTACTATATATAGCCCGTGGGGGCAGAGAGAAAACCCGAGGTTCCAGGGTTAAGGAACAAAGCACTTTGCCAGGTGAACCGCACGGGTAAGGGGTGCTATTTGTGCGGGGATCCTGTTGCTAGTCACGCACCCGATGAGAGTACACCTACGGAAGGGCGACTGTAGGGTGGTACCTCAGAGGCATTACACACACAGCCCAGCATCATGAGATCTAAAAGCATATGTTGTGATATAAAAAGGGCCAATGGGCCAAATAGTTATCCCGAGAGGGAGAGTTTACTTGAGATGCCAGTGGGCAAGCAGATCCGATGGGAGTCTGGGTTGTAGATAAAGAATGCATATCTTCATATTGTAATGCATGGATTTTTATCTTAATGAGTTATCTTTCAGTGAAAAGTTATTATAGAGTATTTCAGTACTGATATGTTATTTGAAGAATAAGCTACATTTTATTTTATCTGATATCATGTTAAAAATGTACTTTGAGTTGTACAAGCTAAATAGTTCAGCATACGATTGAAATAAGAGGTTATGGTTCTCTATTTCTCCATAGTTAGATGGTTATCCAGTCACTGGGACTTAGGTCTCATCCCTCTATGATTTAAATGTTCTTTCAGATCAGTGAGTATTTCTGCCAGGATCACAAGATAAGCAGGACAGAACCCTTAGCTGGTGAAGCTTGCTTGGATGCAAGGGTGTATAAATGCTAGCCTTGTATATTGAGAGAGTGTGGTTTGATATTTGTATTTTGTATATGTGTATGTGTACAGTGAGATGTAATGATGTTTTAGACCTTTTTGGATATGAATACGAGACTTATGTTTTGGAGAAAATTATGAGCATGATGTGTGCACTTAGGATTTTGATGTCGATTGTGAATGTGATCTTGTAAACTGCCTGAGGAATGTCATGAAAAATATTATCTGAGCAGGTTGATGCTTAGTGTTGATTGAGTGATTTGTGTATATAATTGAGATGAAAATGAAAAGTTTTTAACAGGATGTGTTTTCGTGTGTCTGCCACTTATGATTAGTTGGGGTTCTCTAGCTCTTTATGGAGCGCTACATAAAGACTAGTAAAACTCTATCCGATTACCACAAGTGTGCAGATGTGCTGTTGGTGGCCCCAGAGAGGAGGGGGAGCTGACAAAAGGGAAGCTGTCCTTGGGGCATGCTTTTTTGAGGTCAGTAAAATCTACACACATCCTCCAGCTCCCGTTTGCCTTGCGCACCATCACGACGTTAGCCAACCAGTAGGGGTAGTGAACTTTCCGAATGTGGCCTGCAGCCTTCAGCTTGCAGATTTCCTCGTCAATGACCTTCTGCCTATCGGGAGAAAAGCTTCTCTTCTTCTATCGGATAGGCCGACATTCTGGCTTGAGGTTGAGCCGATGAGTGATTATCTTCTCAGGGATGCCTGGCATATCTGATGACGATCATGCGAAGATATTGGAGTTGGCACGCATGAAAACAAGGAGCCGATCGCGTGCCTTTTCCAGAAGCAGTGCTCCGATCTGGATGGTCCTCGTCGGGTCCTCCCCCAAGGAGAAGGTTAGGAGGTGCTCGGCTGGCTCCCCTCTCCTCTCCAAGTCTTGGAGGTCGAGCGGTTCAGGCGTGCTGCCGACACCGTCTCTTGCAGAATGGGGGCTAAGTGGTAGCAGAGCGGCAACGGTCTTTGTTCTCCCTTCATCTCCCCAATCCCTTCATCGGTAGGGAACTTCACCAGTAACCTCTTAGTGGAGATAACAACATCCAATTGGTTTAAACCAGGCCTTCCTAGAATAGCATTAATTATAGGCCAGTGTGACCCGGACCACTAAGAAATTTATGGCAATCGTGCTTTGGCACGGCGGAGTTTCGGCTGTGACAGGGAGGGTGATCTCTCCTTCGACCTTCATAGAATCTCCAGCAAAACCCATTAAGGGTGTGGCGACGGATCGGAGAGAAGAGTTAGACAGGTTCATCTGAACAAAAGCTTTGTAGCTCAAAACATCAATGAAACTCCCGCTGTCTACTAAAATTCTCTTTAAAAGGTGTTTAGCTATTGTCATATACACGACGATACTGTCGTCCTGTTTGTTAACTACCCCATCTAAATCCTTCTCAAAGAAAGGAATTACAGAATCTAACCCCTTCCACTGCCTTTTCGAATTACTGCATGCCCCCCAGGAAATCATAGCTATTGTTTTTTCTGTCAGAGTGTTGTCCACGCCAGTCTGAGGTGCAGGAGGCACCGACGAACCCGGAGTAGGAGGGTTTTCTCTTCGAACGAACTTGCCTAAGTGACCTTGCTGGACAAGTTCTTCAATGGCCTTCTTCAAAAGGTGGCAGTCTTTAGTGTCATGACCATAGTCTCTGTGATACTGGCAGTAGAGCTCCTTGCTGCGGGGGATCCCTGACTTCATGGGTGGCGGACGTCGAAAGTAGGGCTCGTCCTCGATTTCTAACAGGATGTGAGATATTGGAGCAAGGAGAGGAGTGAAATGCTCCTTGGGAATAAGCATCTGAGGCCGGTTGTCTAAGCGACGAGGAGGCTCAGACTTCCTAGATCATCCTCCAGCAGGCTTCGTGGACATTGGTTTTTTGCTAGAACCTTTGTTGACCTCCCACCTGGATGAGTCCGCTTCGTCGGTGCGAATGTACTTCTGCGCCCAGCTCAGCAGTTCGGCGTAGAAGCTGGGAGGCTTCTTATCCAGGGAATAGGCAAATCTGGAAGGACGAAGTCCTCGCTTCAGGGCTAGGGTGGCTACAGAGTCCTCCAAGTTATAAACCTCGAGCGCGGCCTCCTTGAACTGAGCAACAAAGTCCTTCAGAGTTTCACCGCTCTTTTGTTGGACAGCGAACAAGCTATCAGCCACTCGAGGGATCTTTCGGCATGCATCAAAGTGGGCCAGGAAAGATCGCTCGAGCTGCTTGAAGGAGTTGATGTTGCATGGTGGTAAACGGGAATACCACGCACGCGCCGCCTTCCGAAGTGTAGCTGGGAAGGCAACACAGAGAAGGGAGTCCGTCGCCCCCTGGACTTGCATAAGGACCTTGTAGCTCTCCAGGTAATCCAGAGGATCCATCGTACCATCGTATCGGTCCAACTAGGGAAGACGGAACCGAGGTGGAACCGGCTCCTCCATGATGCGGCAAGAGAGCGGGGGACGGTGGTCGTGGTCTGTCTCGTGAGGGTTGGCGATCTGGCGACTAAGCTCCTCCAATCGCTGATGATACTCATCAAGCCGTTGCTCAGCCCGACGAGCGGTCTTCCTGTCGATGTCTTCTTTAGAGGAGTCAGAAGATGAGGATGGGGAAGACCGTTGGTGCAGGGAGTGCACATGTTTTGGTTCTTTCTCACCACGCCGCCTGTGGGAGCGATCAGAATGGCAGGAGAGAGATCGCTGTCGCTTTGAGGTCTCCCGACGGCATGGTTCAAGGAGCGAGTGGTGGGAGGCCTCAGGAGGAGTCTTGCCCAGATGAGGTTGATTGGCTCCATGGCCCTCCTCATGAGGCAGAGGGGGCTGAGGCATGGCGGCGAAGCAGTGTTCCTGTAGTCCTCGCACCACCATCATCAGATCTTGCACTTGATGAGTCAGGACGTCAAGCCGATCGGAATGGCTAGCCTGTGGTGGTGCAAGAGGTGGAACATGGAGGTTGACCTCTGATTGTTCAGCCCATGGGAGGCGTTCCGCGGCATGGCTGGTAGAAGCTTCCTGAGCTCGCGTCGTCACCATCGCCGTCCTTGCAGAAGTGAGGGGTCGCAAATGCGTGAGGGTAAACGTCTGTCTGCCGTGCCCCCCTTCCTGGCGTACCAATCTGTTGCTGCCAAATCACTTGCGGTGAGCGCCAGTGGGCGAGATCTCCACAGGTCGTAGGAAGTGTAGAGGGAACGCCGTCTTCTCTGGGAACCTGCAAAAAGCCCCCGGACCGGTGGTTCTGGTGGGGACCCTTCGAAGCTCAAGTTAGTGGTTTGTAGAATAGGAATTTTGCAATAGTGCTCGAGAGAGCCCTGTTACGGGTTGGCTCTTATGTACCTGTTCAGGGTCCCTCTTACCCTTCCGTGATAATAGCCGGGATCTTCCCTTCTGTTGAGATTGGCTTCGTAGATTAACACCGGGTGGTTAGATACGTTCCGCAAATATCTGCAAGTGTGCAGTTCCTGTAACTGCATGTGATCTTGGTAAAAAGTGGGCGAGTGGATCGTGTTGTATAGTTTTAAGTCCGTTCAGCATTGAAATTCGGCTTCATGATTGGAATTGCATCAATGGCTGAGATTGGAGCAGGAATTGGAGCCGGGGTCGAGGCCGAGGCTAGGAGTCGATGTTGGAGCCGAGGCGAAGCTAGGAGCCGATGACGGAGCCGAGGCTGCGGTCGAGGCCGAAGCCAGGAGCCGATGCCGGAGTCGAGGCCGGGGCCGACGCCGAAGCCAGGAGCCGAGGCCGAGGCCAGGAGCTGATGTTGAAGCCAAGGCCGATCGAAATTATTACCCTTGCTTCGAAGGCTGCGCGCGTTTGTTATAGTGCCGCCAGGAGGGGTGGTTAGTCACATCACCTTCCATCTTCCCTTTGGCGAGATGACGATCACATTGGATGATGTTGCCGCCATATTAGGGATTAGTGTCATGGGTGCCTCAGTGTCTTTGTCTTGTGATAGGATGAGTGATCGGGATGCTGAGGGCCTACTAGTAGAGCTATTAGGTGTATCACAGGTTGACGCGCGTCAGGAGGTTCTATCTGTCCGCGGTCAGTCTGTGAAGTTAGAGTGGTTGAAGAGTCATTTCCATGCTGTATCAGATAGAGATAGCCACCATTGGATAGAGTGTGCAGCGCAAGCATATTTGCTTTTTTTGTTAGGGTGTACACTCTTTGTCGATAAGAACGGGACGAGGGTGCCTATAGCTTATCTTGCTTTGCTTCAGCATTTGGATAGAGTGAGCACATATGCTTGGGGTGCTGGTGCCTTGGTTCATTTATATCGGTAGTTGGGGATTGCGTATAGGGCATCCGTTAGATAGATCGGTGGATATATGACGCTTCTTCAGGCATGGATTTATGAGCATTTTTTCTTTCTCACTCCTCACCCAGCCCTGGACTATACTGATGCTAGGCCCTGCGTACACTGATGGACTCTCGGCAGTCCACCCTGTACTACGATGGACCATTTGGTGATTCTACGTGAGTCATTGGACGTTTTAAAGGCAGATAAGGTATGTACCATAGGACCATGAACTTGTATATTTCTATAATTTATCATATATTATCAAACTGATTACAATTTATTTGTTGCAGGTAGTTTGGGATCCCCATCGTCTTATCCGGGATGATCATCCATTCCTAGATATTGCATTCTTTAGTGGATGCCTGAAGTGCATGGATGTCGTAGAACCCTATCATCTTGAAAGGGTTTTACGACAGTTCGGTAGGATACAGATGATCCCCCCATGCGCCACTAGCCCCCGAGCGAGCCAGCAGAGGATCGACAACAGCATCGTATCGCATCCGTATGTCTTCTATGAGTAGTTATGGGAGAGGTGGGAGGATCACCTGCTGAGTCGAGCGAGCAGAAGCCATCCGGTGACCCGACCCTTAGATTGCGTACTGGGATATTTGGAGTGATATTCTCGGATCACACATCTAGCTGTTTACCCTCCAGAGAGTCGATCCAGTATCTATTCCCGATCACGTCCCGATGATGCTAATGCTAACGTGCAAGGCCGGTGTATTGCATATGCAATTGGCCTTTGCACCAGCATTCTTGATATGGATCGAAGAAGGCTGCGTCACAGGGGACCTACATGTACGATGTCATATCGCAGATTGCACATGTGTTGCAGGGTCAGCATATCTCTACGGTTGAGCCTGATGTCTCTGACCCTAGTCATGCATCACCATAGTAGTACAGGTGTCGACGACGGCGAGGTGGAGATCCATGATGTACCTCATGTATTTTGTATCTTTTAGCACATAGTGCATCTTTTTGTAAAAAACATTGAAATTTGAATGAAAATTTACTTTTTTTTGGCTCAATTTGAATGAAATTTTTTGAAATTAATATAAATATGTCAAACATTTTACAAATTTGATTGTTGATAACAAAATTAACTCAACAACTCAATAGTCTCGCTAATAATAACATCCGATGAGATCGTTTGTCTGAACTGGTGAATTCTAGATTCGTATGAAGTAACCCATTTGGAAGCACAGGGTAAATGATGTATTCGCCAATTGCTTGCTATTGGGGGAACAGGAGAAACACCTGAAAAATATATAAATTAGTAAACAGAATGAATTATTAGTCATTTAAGGATAATTAAGAGATGTTTAATTAATACCTCTACAAAATGATTGCCATTTATGAACGCCACTGCAATATCTTTGTGGGATAAAGGAGGAAGATGCACCGATCGTAGAGGTAGGAATGTAAGACATTGTTGCAAGGAGAGGTGGTATAGGACAACGTTATAGCGTGACACTATAACATGCCCCATATCCGACATAGTCATGCACCGGTCATAAGGTGGATAATTATCAAAATATGATAATGCATGTTCAATCTCCTCAAACCTCCATTCGATAGCAAATAAAGCGCGATAGTGCTCTGAATGATATTGCAACTCATGCAATAAATCCTTCATAATACGGAGCCAATCCTCCTCCCCAAATCCTAGCAAGTCAGCTATTGCTCTAAATCCGCAGTTGCCATCAGCTTTAACATCCTTCATATGTTGGATGAACGGTCTCAACCCATCTGAAATTTGATCAATATAGATTGTTGGCTTATATGACCGGGTTTGATGACGAATAACCTGCAAACCATTTATGAATGAATCTTATTAGATTGTAAACAATCGCTTTGTAATAACAAACGGCACGGGTCCGGCCCTTTAGCCGGCACGGGCCCGGCACGGGTCTGAAAGTTGCTGGCACGTCCTAGCAAGGGTCCAGCACGGGTCCAAAAGTTGTCGGCATGGGCCCGGCACATGCCAGCCGGGTCCGGCACATTCTGGCAAGGGTTCGGCATGGGTCCAGAAGTTGCTGGCACGGGCCTAGAAGTTGCCGGCATGTGCCGGCACGGGTCTAGCACGGGATGGAACAGAATGGCACGAGCATGGGCCCAGAAGTTGCCGGTATGGTCCCACGGGTGAAAGAAATGCTTCTTACCTTCTTCCTTGGCTGCCTCTTTGGCACTTGCATCATTGATGGAGTGCCCGTACCAGGTGAAAAACTATCTTGTCCTGAAAGAGCCAACTCAAAGGCTGAAGGATCACGGCGGGTAGATGTATCAACCTTCAATAAAGCGTGGCCAAGTGATCCAGTCATCCTTTTGGCAGGTTCTTCAAGAGAAGTACTATCTGGTCTAGCAATTTCTCTCAATTTTCTTAACATCTGCAATTGCGAAGACCCATCTAACTGTTTGAATTTTCGAGCAATTATATCGAACTCTGGTTCACAGCTCAACTGAATAGTTTGCACTTTTGAAGCAGGCACCATATCAAGTTTTCTCCAATGAGGATCTATGCAATCGAAGGGAATTGGCCGACCTTCCATCCTGAACCACACAATCTCTTGGGCGCATGGCAAACCATGTGTGCACCAAATAGCACACCCACAAACTGAATCATCAATCCCAATTGAATTGGCTAGGTTCGCTTGGGCGAGGATCTGATTTAATGCACTTATAGAAATGAAACCTTGCAGTTCTTTGAATTCAGCAGGCTTGAAGTCATGTTGCACGACTGTCAAATACTTCTCAAATGAGGCTTTAAAGTCACTGTGCTGCAACTCAATCAAACTATGTATTTTTGTCCAAGATGACTCAAAATTCCCTTAGCTTGATCCAAGCTGTCTTTTCAGTCTTGCATGTGCACTTTCAGCCCTATAAAAGTAAATAAAGTTAAATAAAAGTGAGATAACAATTGCATAATTAAATTATAAAGTTCTTAAATTTATCAATTCCTTGTGATACTTATTAGTTGTCACATTTTCATAGTGCCTACATACGTCCGTCCATGCTGTGACAAATCTTTCCTTGTACTTACTCAGCCAAGTATCTGACACATACCGTAAAGCATCTGGAAAGGTACTAAACTCTCTCTAGAGTGCACTCCAGTGATCATTAAACTCGTCTTCTGTGGTGGACAACACAAGTATATTCCAACTCATTATAAACTTATCCCATTTCTCCTTTGTTTCAAATAACCTTTTGCACTGGGCCAAAATATTCCTACTAATATGCCATCTACATAACAAATGTGTTGCCATAGAAAATACCCTCTGAATTGCATTCAATAGAGCCAAGTCTCTATATGTGACTATCACCTCAGGCAGAGCATCAGCGTCCATGACACTGCGCAATCTCTCTAATGCCCATGTATAGTTATCTTCTCGCTCAGAGTCCATGTATACAAAAGCAATAGAAAATGTCAGGTCAGTTGATGTCACCCCAACAATCTCTAAGAGAGGAAGACGATATCTATTTGTTTTGTAAGTGCAATCCATTATCAACACACGAGGAAATGCACGTAACAATTCTATACTGCCAAGGTGTGCCCAAAACAAGTCACGCACAGCATCATACTTAATACAATTCCTATGCCACTCAATGTATTTACACTCAGATAATTTACCAAGAAGATGTTGCATCTGAGATATCCCAACTGTCTTTACAGCCTTGCACCTCTGCCGTGCATTGTAGATTGTCTTCATTGTCGTAACATTGAGGGCATCCCTTTGCTTCAAAGTAGATAATATGTTCTTAGACCGAACCAAACTCTTCGACATCTCCACTAGCATTGTAGTCTCCTGCTTAGATAATCATCCTGCATATGAGTCCCCCTCGAGATGCTTTGCAGCTGGATGATTGTGCACACCGCACATGACCATTAACATCCAATTATTTGCAGTGTCCAATTTCTTCCCTCTTAAGGCAAAAGGGCATCCACACTTCTTAGTGCCACTAGCCCTGGTCTTTGATCCCTTTTCCTTTATGTATTTACTTTTGCAAGTACCACTCCTCTTGCAAGAAAAAATAATTCTTGGTTTCTTAACATTGCTACCCATATCGGATTTTTTAATAATACATAATAGGAGCAATATCATACCAAGCATCTATTCAATGCAATTTTAAAATTATCATATTAAGTAAAATTTTTTGTCAATTAGAACACGTCCGACTGTAGCTCATTAATCTCTTAGGCCAGTCTATGCAAAACTCCATAGGCATAAAGGCTATGGAGGCATATTTTAATGCAAAAAATTTTAAACTTAAGGAAAGAAAAAATATGGCATATAATAATTCAAATCATGCTAGAACCATAATAAATTAATCATTTTTTTCAGCACAATTTGTGTGTTCCAGAGTCTTTATGCACAATAACTATAATCTGGACAACAAGTTAGCCCTCTCAGATGGCCCCTTTTGGCAGCCTATTAACTCTCCGGTACATAGGTAGTTGGGTCAAACACACTAAGATACTATCAGTAGCTTTCCTTATAGATGCATCCCTAGTATCCCTACCACATGTCCGTTGGATCAAATAGTAGTCCAGGGTACTACCAGTAACCTTTCCTTTCTGGACTATCCTTAGATGAAAGAAATAAAGACCAAGAATGTCTGATCGAAAGTTAGGGGTTTGAAGTCGATGAAAAAGAGGAGGGCAGGACCATGGTACCATGGCACATGCTCCTTTATGTATGGCATCCCTCATTGCCTCTTCTTTCTGGATTATTTCTAGATAAGAGAAATAAAGATAAAAAATGTCCGATCGAAAGTTAGGTGTTCGAAGCCAACGACAAAAAGGAGGGCAGGACCATAGTACAGCGGCACGTGCTCCTTCGCGTACAGCACCCCTCTTCGTGCATCGTGTCCATCTCGGGAGATTGAGCCCCCTAGAGTCCCCTCATCTCGTGCGTCCAAGACTAACCCTCTGTTTGGATGGAGAGAAAACTAGGGAGGAAAGAAAATTAGGAGGGAAAATAGGAGAGAAAATAAAATTTATCTTGTTTGGATGGAGAGAAAAGTCGAAAGGAAAGAAAACTAAAGGAAAAAACAGAAGGAAAAAAGTGGTGGGCCCCACATAAAAGTTTTCTCTCCGAAATCGGAGAGATTTTGGAGAGAAAACTTAAAAGTGCTCTTTTTTTTTTTCATTCCAATATTAACCCTTCCAAAAAAACAACCGATGCATTTTTTAATCATCTATAACAAGGATATTATTGTCATTGTAAATTATCAACTTTTCTCTCCTCTCTGTTTTCCTCTCACTCATCCAAACAGAAGGAGAAAAAATATTTTCTCTTTAATTTTCTTTTCTTCCACTTTTCTTTCTTTCCAGTTTTCTTTTCTCTCACTTTTCTCTCCATCCAAACAGAAAAAAAATAAAACTTAACAATTTTTTTTTTTCTTTTATGGTGAGAGCGAGGTTCAAACCTGAGACCTCGGGTCTCTCAACGTAAGCACTAACAAACAGCACGACCCCCCTTGCTCTCTCTATTTTTTTTTTTTTAATCACACCCGAGAGTAGAAGATGGTTTTCTAAGAGGGTGCATGACAAGAATGAAGGAGAGAGAACCTTAGGTTGGATGCATCCTATATGATACAGATCTCGCTAGTATTTTTCTTTAACAAAAATGCTTTCTTAGATGAAACTAAATGTTAGGAGTGCACCAGATCTGATGTCCTTTCCCTTTTATTTATAGAAATAAAATAGCACTCTTATTCAAAACCCAAAAAATTAAGGTAAAGGCATAGAGGCTCTGGTACCAACTGTGAAAAATAAATCTATACATAAAATACATACAAACATGCTGTATAGATCAAATATATTAAATGTTAAAATCAATGAATTATCTCTAACCATTGAACTTTGTCTATGATTTACCTTAGGTAACTTATGGTGTATGCCTTTAAGATTTGCTCTTGATTAGGGATTCAATCTATCTAGCTTTCGTATGTTTTTCTCTCATATGAGAAACCTTTGGGAAGGGATATTAATTTTTAAAGAAACCTCAATCTCACCTATTCTCATCAAAATAGGCCATTTTAATTTTTAAAAAGAGATATAATTATCACTTCTTTAATGAATGGACAAATATTTTAAGAATTATCTTCGAGAGGTTACAAGTTATTTGCATGTAGTTATCGGATAAAATAAAAATAGAACCATCACCTACAAAGCATGTGAAATTAAAGCAAAGCATCAATGCAAGTGACTGATTTTTCTCTATCAAGGCCTTAAATTCCACATAATATAAATGCAATCGAGATTGAGCATAGAACCATTAATCATCCTAACTCAAACAGATTTCCTAATAATTTTTTACAACATCATGGATGATATCATCTGTTGAACCAAACAATTCCTTCCTAAATATATAGAAGATGCATTCAACCAGTCCATTAAAACTTATTGTGATGCCCCCTACGGAAAAGCTAAGCAAATTTTCTTTTCCCCCCTTTCATTTAAGCCATCTTTTAATAGACGTTACTTTCAATCTTCTAACGATCCAAGAGGCGTTTGGTGCCACGTTTCTCATCGTCCTGAGCACCACTAGGCCCTGCAAGCGCCCTAGACGGCCCGTTCCTCACTGCTGATGCATTCATGGCGGCTCCTTGCCGCATTGCGGCCATCACGGTGGGAACATCATGCCCCATCACCGTTGTTTTTTTTTCCCAGTCCTTATGATCAGCTTCATCTTTCACCATCGCCGGTTCGAACCCGGGCCCTCCTTCGCTGACCGCCGCGCGCTGGTACCACGAGAGCTCCGCCCTCGCCACTGCGAGTTGAAGCTGCAGCCCCCGGAGATGCTGCTGAAGATGAGAGATGACGCCGAAGCTGCCAGACGCGGGGCTGTGCAGGCGAGTCTCGGCCTCATACACCAGTGATTCGGCCGCAGCTGCCCGCTGGTGGGGCTGCAGCTCGGTCAAGAGCTTCGCCACGTTGCTCGCGCCGTAGACGCGGTGGACGTACGTGAACTTGTGGGATTGGTTCTGCGGGAAAAAGGGCGCGAGCGCGCAGTCCGGCGGGCACCTGTGCCGCGACTGCTTGCATGCGGCGCACGGCGAGCGGGCCACCTGCCGCGGAGGTGAGTCGGACATGGTCACGGATGAGAGTGGGGAGCCGTGAACGCTGTTGTCCGACATCGGTTGGTCCTAGCTACACTCAAACAACCAAAAGAGTTCTTCAGATATGTGACGAGTATCGCGAGCGAATGGAAAAGGAAATGAAGGAGTTGATGGCATATGGTAAAGATGATGAAGGTTAAAAAAATAAAGGTTGTGGAAAGATCTGGTCTGTAAAAAAAAAAAAAAAAATAAAAAAAATCATACCTTTGAATCTTCTGATCAAATATAGTTAGGACTAAGGAGAAGATGCAGATCTCTCTCTCTCTCTCTCTGGTGATCTCGCTGTCGTTTCTGAAGTTAACAAAGAGTTATAAGAATATTTCTGGCTGTAGAAAGAAGGGAAGCAATAGATTTGTCTTCGTCTCTCTCAGAGACACGAACGATCGCACGGAGAATGAGCCGACGGAATATTCGCTTACGATATATCTAAGATTAGATGTCGCTCTAATTTTTAATTCTTTTCTGAAGTTTATAAGCAAGGAGGAGAGAAATAAACATTTGAAAAGAAGGAAAAAAAAAAAAAAAAAGAAGTCTAATCTATGCTTGGATGGAGTTGGATGCAGGCATTTCACACCTACCAATTTTTCCTTTGTTTTTTATATACTTTTTTTCTCCTCCTCTCCCGGAATCGTGTCCAACGCTCTATAACTTGTGGGCTTTTCCGACCACCATCATCCACTCCGGTCAGCACAAAAGAAAACAGAGAGGAGGCTGAGATACGGAAGACAGGATGGGAAGACGGCCGCCGAAGGAATATAATTAAGAGGGGGAAGGGGTTATCATAATTGAGTGGATGGTTGGGAGCTGATTTTTTTTCGTGTTGTTAAAAGAAGGTAAATTAACACAAAATCTAAGTATATGGGTAACCATTAAATGCGAAGATATCATTATTATCTTTGGCGTGAGATTTCTTTCCTCCATTGGATACCTCTATATCGATTCTATGACGAGGTGCACAAATTATCCACGGAAATTTTAACATTAAGAATTAGATGAAATTAGGCGGATCCAAGAACGATTTTTGGGGTTAAATATATTAATTATGCTCAAAGCAAGATACGGTCAAAACTAATCCATTTCTTAAGTTAGAGAGTATAAGGTAATGTTTGACTCCCCAAAAGCTATCCCTGGATAAGTATACCGGATAGCATTTATCCAGGGAATAGCTGAGGGAATAAGTATTTTTTTAAAATTATAACTTTGCCATCAAGAGATAACTCTAGTTATTCCTGGGTTCTCTAAGGCTGTGTTTGATAGCTTTTTGGCTATCCCTGGATAAATGTACAGGATAGCATTTATCCAGGAATAGCTGAGGGGATAAGCACATTTTTAAAATTACCACTCTACCATCAAGGGATAACTTTAGTTATTCCTGGGTTCCCTAGGGAATAAGTTCAGGGGATAACCCATGGTTAAACATGGGTTATCCCCTCTGGTTAAACTTTTTCAGCACTATCCCCTGTAGCTATAGCATTTGGGGATAAGGAGGGATATCCAGGGGATATCTTCCCTTATCCACCATATCAAACACAGCCTAAGAAATAAGTTCAAGGGATAACTCATCTGGTTAAATTTTTTCAGAAATATTCCTCCTAGTTATAGCTTTTGGGGATAAGAGGGATATTCTTTAGATATCCCTCTTATCTCCTATTTCAAACACTGCCTAAGGGGCTTGACAAGTACGTATAATGGGACACCCTAGTTGGTGAGAGGTCTAGATGAAACTTGGGTGCCATGTAGTTCACCAAGTATTTGTCATAGAATATCCCTCTTATCTTCTATTTTAAATACTGCCTAAGGGGCTTGACAAGTACGTATAATGGGACGCCCTAGTTGGTGAGAGGTCTAGATGAAACTTGGGCACTATGTAGTTCACCAAGTATTTGTCATGCCATTTCCTGTTCAATCATTTATCTTAACCATTGACATGTGTTTGCTAAGTATTATTTTCTACTTAATGATGACAAACACATGTCGTTCATTAAGTGAAATTGTTTTATGCTTATCGCTTTTTAAGTGAAAAATATTATGATAAATGCACAACGAACCACACCTAAATTCTATGTATAAGAGCGGGGTTGTTGTTTGGCGACTTGAGAGGAAAAACAAGGGAAGGATCAAGTATGGAAACTTAGGGAGCCAAACAAAGGATTCAAGAATTTTTTTTTAGGTTATTTGTCTCTCTTGTTCCTATCTTTTTAATGAGCTTAGTTTTGGTTGGGAACTTGCTCAATACCTTAAAAAGAAGAAGAATCAAAACATGCGTGACTACTCATCCACCAGCTTGCTCTTTTTATTACTTATATAAAAATGGCTATGTTCCATGCAAAGATTGAATCTACAATGAACACCTAAAAATCCAATAGAAGTATGTGATTTCTTTGAATTTTCTTATAATGTTCCCGGAAAGAGTCTTGGATATATGTTGCGATATGATCAAAACTCATCTCTTTTGCCACCTTACCTTCTTAGTAGAGGCTTAAGGCAGTATGGACAAGATTAACAACAAAAATTAGAACAAAAATAACATGAAGGGATAAGATCAAAACTCATTTACGTCCATAGCTTACAAGTCCAAGACTATAAACATTGCAACCTTTCAAAGAGGAAAAGCTAAGATCAAGATATTTGCCTGTGGCTATATTGCTCAATCAAATTCCACCCTCACAAGGAAATAGCAAAATTTAGGTGCTTAGATTTTGTTGCAAACTAATAGAGGAATGTTGGTTTGAATATGTGTGACTCACAAACTTTATAAAATTTTCATTTCCATGTACTCTAATTAACTCGTTTAATTAAATGCATATTAGTCATGCCTGTATTAGAATCTTTGCAAATTATCACATTTATCTATACACCTAAATATAGTCTATTTCTCATCTTTTGATTGATTGATGAAACTTTTACCATCAAGAATTAATTGTGATCCAAGACTTGAATATATCATAGCCATGTGAATCTACTAATAAAAGTTTTGCATCCCTAATAAGTGGCATGAGGGAAACCATTATTGAGCATGGTCAAAATGTTCTATGCAAGTACATAGAGATAGTAAAGTTAATGTAGGGTCTTAAACTTTTATATATACCAAATTTGATATAGAATCTTAGGCTCTAGTATTAAATCTAATGCAGGATCTTAGGTTCTAATTCCAAAATTTGACCCAAGCAAGCTTGCATAAAAAGAGATGGTGATTAACCTTGCACCACTCTAACAATTTTGACTTTATACCTTGGGCCACTTCAAAGAATGTTTAATATTTATAGCCTCACAGTAGTCACGTCTTATAGAGTCTTGTTTTCACACTATGATATGTAAGGAATCTCTTTAGTTAGGAGGTTAGAGAAAATTTCAAACTTTATTATTAATTACTTATAAAAATAATGTACATTTAGATTTTATAAAATATAAGTTAGCCCATATCCAAATTAAAGAGAAAAAATTCTTAAACTATTAAAACTAGAGTATTAAAAATCATTATAATTAGGTAATTAATCTTAAATCTCTTCTAAAAGGGTTCTTAAATTTTTTTTAAAAAAGGAGTACTAAAGGGTTCTTAGTTATACACGATTGTTTGTTTGCTTTGAGATATTCTTGCTCTTAATTTAACTACATAGTCTAGCCAATCTTTTCTTTGGCAGTGTAGCAATTCAGAGTTGAAAAACATCACCAACTCTTCACTATCATGATTTACCATGTAGCAATTCAGAGTTAATGAATAAATGCGATACAATTAACAGCAATTCTTTGCCTTAAATTACTGCACCTTTTATTTGTGCATTTTCAAATCATAATAATATAGGATATTTCCTTGGTCAAAAATACAATACATATATTAAAAATACATATAAATAATATAGAATACAAATACTTCTCTCTTTCCAACCAATATTGGGGATCGCCTACTGTTTTTCTTTTGCTTGATAATTGAAGGTTGATATTTTGACAAGGCTTACACTTGTTTTACTGCATACCCATTTTCTTATTATCTTCTTCTTCTTTCTCTACTTTCCTTAAACCTTCTGTTTTTGTAATTATCTATTTTCTCATAAAATACTAGTAGATTTGACCTTTTCTTTCAAAAATAAATTATATTAGCTAGAAGATATTAGTGACGAGTTTGTATGAAATATTTGTTCACCTCATGGTTTTGTTGATTATAGTTGTGCTCTCTATAGTATAGTGAGTATTTATAGATGAGTCTTAGTGCAACCATAAAGCTACTCCAATATTGTTACGACCTAGAGCTCATGGGTTTGAAACATGAAAATAATTCCTTATATATGAAAGCTAGGATAAATACACATAACCCTCTCCGAACCTCATAATAGTGGAAATTTCGTGCATTAGCTTGCCTTTTTTTATGATATAGTAAATAGCTAGACTCTCTCATGTTAATAGTTATGACGTAATCATGCTTTCAAAAACTTTAGGTTACTTCTATATATAATTATGGTACTACTAATGACTATGAAAAGATCTAGAAAAAGCCTCATCAGGATATTTGAAGCTCCTAAAGACAGCTGATTTGTAAAGGAGTTGCCTTTAATGCCATGATAAGAATATAAGTTATTTACAAATTCTAAATCATTGCTTGCTATAATGAACAACTATATTTACCTTGGCACAGTCTATTCAGTAGATTATGCATTGGCAACATGTAAAGGATATTGCATTATGATATCATGTGCCACCTTAAGTTGCTAAAACATGCATGGATCATGTGATGCACAATATATAAGCTATGGAGCTTATTTGACAACATCTTTGAGACACGACGCCTTGATTCGAATCAGGTGGAAGCACAAGGGCAATTACTTTTTCCAAAACAATACATCTATATCACAACCCATGGGGCATGCAGTAAGGGCGATAGCAAATTAAAGTGTAAGAAAATATAAGCTGCAACCTCATGAATAGGGGTCTCACTTGAAGAGCTTAAGGTCGGGGAATTGGAAAAATAGTCAAGATCATGATACTGGTCCATTCCTGGGAGTTAGCCAGTCATTTAACATGAATTAGGAATGCAATATGTCAAGCAACTGGTGGCAAGTCCATACTATGCTATCATTGTTTAATCTCGTTTGACATTCTTTCACTCTTTCTTTTGTCCATTTGAGAGACATTGGATCCATTCAGTAGTTGAGAGATGGGCTGCATGAGACTAGAGAGGCTGGTGTGGTGGCAAAACAGAATGTGCATGAGATGGGATTAAATAACATTATCTTCAACTATGTTAATAACATTATCTTCAAAAACCTGTGTTAATTGTATATCGATGAACTGGTCGTTGTCATTCCATTCTTTTGTAATATAACGAGATCACATATATAATCACACATGCGCATTTCAGACTTCTCATCCCAGTATATGACCACATGATCATTCACCTTCACATGAGCTAGCATGTGCCACTAATTATTGTTTCTTAATATTCAAAGACTGCAACCACCAAGAAAGAAAAATATATGACTCTTAAGTGCCAAGATAACTTTTAGTCTCAAACCATACTGTATTACAAATACTTAGCAGAGTTGAATGGTCCTTGCACAGGCCACGAAAGATAAAAGGAAAAAGCTACTACATGCAACTTCACTGCAATAGGCACATAAGGATGAAAAGCCCTAGTCTTATTCCTGAACTTTTTCTGGATCTGGAAGCATATTAAGGTAAGCTCATGTCTTCTCAGTCTCCATCTCCAGCATATTCCTTGAACCTGAAATTATAACAACTAAATACAACATGTAATGCCGCACATTCGATTGCAAGAAACATGTTAAGCAACATCTAGAAGCAACAGTTTCCAAACCAAAACAATGCAATGCAAAGCTATAGTCTTAACATAATTAAAATGTTATCTTCTATGATAAGTATTTGCCCTCTTTTCATTTTTTGAAAAATGTGGTAAACGGATTCCTTGGTTGTTCCTTTGCTCAAAAAACAAAAAGCCTTTCAAAAAATGTCAATCAGTTTAGTCTTGGATAAGCTTCCCAAAGGCATATTTATGGAAAAAAAGAGTCATCAAAACTATTGAAATCCAATGCATTTTGTTTTAATATATTGTGTATTCGGTAATTGAAAACTAAGATATTTGAAGCCATTAAAATTATTAATAATCATTAAAAAAGTAAGAGGACTACAATTTCTATTGACATGATGAGCATGAGTGCTTGGTAGTGACCTGTACATGCTACTTGATAACTTATAATTGAAAAAGTTGTAACATGGGGAATATTTTAGAAGGTCAGAAAAATGGATTCCATGGCAAGCCCAAATGTAGAGCATATAACTGCCAGGCACTTAGTTTGAACCCTCAACCTAGGTCACCTTTAAATTGTTAAGTTTTGCTACAGTTCCATCTAGACTTTCATGTTAAGGCTAAAGCTGAAGAACTAATCATCCAATTCAAGTGTCTGTACAAAGTTTATACAAATTGCCTCTTCAGTAGACTTGGTCATTCAAAATTTGTTCAAGGTGTAATGCTATTCAATTGCATAATGCTATGCCATATATATTACCATAAATACTGTCCTTATTGAAATATGTTTTCGTATAACTCTGGTTCACCAGCAGTATGCTGCTTGCCCTCATTTATATTTATAATTTGTAATCCTGTGGGTTCCACTGTTCTACTTTCATCAAATGCAAGTATTGTTAAAAATAGAGATTGATATGATAATTTTCTCCGACGCTCATAAACTCAAGACATTGCCCTTTATAGATACATAAGGAAGGATAACATTCTTTTAATATGATATGATAATTTTCTCCACTCATAAAACTCAAGACATTTGGCCTTTTTATAAATACATAAAGGTGCCTTTCTAACTTCCCTCATGATATAAATAACTCTTAAATTTCACAAGACTCTTAGACTTCAACAACACTAATTATTAACTCTTAGACTTCATTAGGACTTAGACTTCAACAACAGTAATTACTAACTCTTAGACTTCACCAGGACTCTTAGACTTCACAATACTAATTACTAACTCTTAGACTTCATGCACTAACATTAATTACAAAATTATCTTCCAACATAATCCCCCCTTAATTTTATAAATTTCTTAATATCATCAATCACTAATTTAAAACACAGCTAGGAAAAAAATCCCTTATAGCGCAAGCTCTTTTTTTGATATAAAAGAATGAATTCCTGTATTTCTACGATTACTCTTTCAGTATCTTCTATGATCACTTCTTTTTTATCTTTAGCTTCAACTCATTTAACCTTTTGTTACATCTTCATATCTGTTCTTCAATCTTTATACTTTTCATGCAAATCTTATAAAGATCTTGACTTCTTCTATTTCCTAAAAATGAACTTCTTTTGTAATAACATTATAAATATTTTTAATAAATAATTTCTTGCAAAGCTGCATTATTTTTAGTTTCTTTCTTGGTATCAGTTGCATGTCCTTCAATTATCAATCTTTTACTTGAACCTTCAAAATCAACTGTTGTCATAAAAATTGGTGAGTGATTTGGTCTAGATCTTTCATAAATGTACCTTGCAGATAAAAAAATTTAAATTTAAGCATTTCGTTGAGCATTAGCTTGTATGGCGCAACCACAATTATTGCCTTTTCATCCTTCATTTTGCATAATTTGGTGTTGAGATTTTTTCTTTTCTTCAAGCTCTAAAGATTACTCTTGCAAAGTCTCTTAATCTTAGATTTACATATTTCTCTACGGTTCCTTTCGACCCGAATACATAATAACCTGATGGAGAATATGAACAACTTCTTCATGAGCTCCTTCTCTCTCTAATTTTGTGGCTCTCTGGCTTTGATACCAAACTAGATAAAATATAATGCTCAAGAAATATACTAAGAGTGGAAGGATAATATTCTTTTAATATGATATAATAATTTTCTTCACACTCATAAAACTCAAGACATTTGGCCCTTTTATAAATACATGAGGTTGCCTTTCTAACTTTCCTTATGATTACAAACAACTCTCAGACTTCAGTAGGACTCATGGACTTCAACAACATTAATTACTACCTCTTAGACTTTACCAAAACTCTTAGACTTTAACAACACTAATTGCTAACTCTTAAACTTCATCAAGACTCTTATGCTTCAACAGTGCTAATTACTAACTCTTAGACTTGATGCACTAACATTAATTACAAAATTATCTTCCAACAAGTATAATTAGTTTGAAAGCAATTCTGCAGCAAGTCGACTGAAAATTCTGCATGCTGTGAAGCACTATACTGATGCTAAGGAAATAATATCATCATCATTCATATATATATAAACAAAGTAAAAAAGAGCAGAAATAAGAGCCCATAAATACCTTGAGAACTCTTAATTAGAAGGGTCCAACGCCACCGCGCTGGTTGTTCCTCGAAGAGCTTGCTCCGCCTCCTCCCCCATGCTGACCACCACCAGCTGGTCCATTGCTTCCTCCGCCAGGGCCAGAGGCATTTGACCCCCCGGCCTGGCCACCAGGTGTTCCCTTCGGAGTATCTCCCCATTCGATCAAATCAACGATGCTGAAAGGACGCTGTGGTTGCGGGGGTGGGGGCCTCGCTCGAGCAGCAACTTGATACTGCAGCCTCGTATTGTCCACTTGCAGATAAAACGCCCGGTTCTGGAGATTCACAACCATGTTGGAGAGCTGCTGCACTCGCTGATGAAGGTTAAAGAACGCAGTGTGTAGCAGCTTATTGGCTTCGGATTGCCACTCCCTTGGCTCCAACGCCTCAAGCGTCCTCCTTGCATTGCACGCCCCGAAAACCTCACATAAAACATCAAGGCTCGTTGGCTTTTCACCAGGGAAGTTCAGCTTAAAGGGGCAGTCCCGGCGGCACGGGCGGTTCATGTGTTCGCAGACAGCACATGGCACGCGGTTCAGCTGGGCCTGACGGACTGCCTCTATGGACGAGTCAGTGGTGATGGTCGACATCTTCGCTCCTGGGAAAAAAAAAACATATATAAAATGGATATGAAATCTGAACTGCTTTATTAAAGACGTACAGGAAATCTCAACGCATAGTTGGAGAGAGATGATCAGTAAAATTAAGGTCATAATAAAATTTTCTTGGAGAAAATCTGGTGATGGTTCTAAAGTGAATAACAGAAAATAAAACCAAGAAATTAATCTGTAACAAACATGCATGCGTCAAGAAGAATCATAAGATAAAAAATCATATAAGCTCACTGTAAGCTTCGTTTCAGAATCAAAGCAGAAGATTTTGACTTCGACTCAAGTGGATTTCATGATGTATAAGTTCTAATATTGAAAATATTGAAAAAAGAAGAAGAAGAAATCTCGGACTACGCGAACACGCGCGCTCACAAGAGAGCCTTCCTTTCCCTTCTTTTCTATAGTTTCTCTCTCTCTCTCTCTTTCAGCGAGAAAGCCATCAAAAGATGATCGGAATTGTTTTTAGATGATGAGAGAAGTAACTTTTCCTTCCTCTAACATGAAGGATTTCAGAATATTTAGTGAGAACTCTATGGAAAAAAAAACTGATACCTGCTGGATTAAACAAGATGTCTCCTTTAATTCACCAGCGACCTCTTCTTTCCTTCTCGTCGCTAGCAGGTGTAGGAAGAAGGTCAAAGCAATAGTCGGGGTGAATGGTTTTAGACATGGTGATTTTATGCTATCTTTCTTTCTTTGGGTAAGGTATTCTATATATTGGGACTCCTCTAGGACATTGAACCCAACAACATTTCTTTCTTATCTCTTCTCACAATTAAATGAATGCCAACTCATAAATGAGCGTAAATTGACATTAATGAGACGATTTTGGTTTCCTGTTTATCTGATACACCTAATTCAATGGTATTATGAAGCACATCTCAAGTCTCAATGATAAAATATTAAAAAAATGAAAATTAAATAAGGGATTGATATTGTTTTATGTCTATTTTCCGAGAGCAGTCTGTGGGTTTGGTGGTGACTCCGTTGTCTCCACAGGCCTTTCTCTTTCCTGGAGGGGGGAAAATGTGGATGTACGGCACAAAATTTTCCTTACAAATAAACAAATTAAAATGTGAAAAAAGAGGTCTAAAATATGTAATATGGATGTTAGTAGATAGAAACAATAAAATATTAAAAAGTGTCAGAAGATAAGAGGATCAATTATGATTGCTAGAATACACAGGTGACTACGAGTTTACATGGCTTTTATATTATGATTTTAACAGTAACATTTTGTGATAACTAAGAACTCCATATATGTTCATTGTTCAATAGTGAGTAGTAATTATTTTGATGTAAGAAGACATAGGTAACAAGTTTGCAAGGATTTGTGATAGCATTGTAATGTCAACAATATTGCTCTTTGTGGTGAAATGATGTTTCAAGGTTTGCACTCACATTTTGGCTGGCAAGTTGCAATCATTTATGCAATAAGTTGAACTTGCATAACTCTAGATAAATGTGCAGGTGATGTGGTTCATTCATAGTAAGTTCAAGGTAGCTAGAAGACATTAGTGATGATTTAAAAAAGATTAATTTGATTATTGTAATTTGATTTCAAGATGACAATTTTGCTCCATTAGATGTGATTAAAAATTAGGGTCCATGTTAACAAGGAATGTTAATCATATATTCAACTAATGTACTTCTAAGGAATGAGGTTTTTAATATAACTTGCTTAATTATGCAAAGAGTCAATTTGGATACCTACAACTCCCACTTGGGATTATGCATCGCAAAACTAATGGATTAGGAGCCAAAAATCCAATGTATGGAAGGACTATAATTGTAACAACTCAAGAATTCACTCAAAAAGACTAGTAAAAAGTATTATTTGTTACCTCTTAGTCCTATCAAAGCATTAAAAATTTATCTAGTACATAGTCGATGTGTGATTCAACATCCTCTAGTATAGGCTCTCTTATGCTTTCTTCATTTAAGTCATAATATCCTCCAAGATTAACGATTCAAATCTAAATATAAATTCAAATGAAATTACAAACATATAAGGCTTCAAATGCAATCACAAACATATAAAGGCTATCTCTAGTGTACCCTAGTTTACATGGGTTATAGATTGTGTCTGCTCTGATATCATTTGTAACAAGTTAGGATCTCACTCAAAAAGGCTAACTAACAATGTATTATTTAGGCTTTTTATTTTGCATAATTACCCAAGATTTATGTAGCACATAATCAATATGAGACTAAACATATGCTAGAATGGATTCTCATAATAATTACATTAACTAGCTTTCTCATTTTTGTTTACCTATAACTAGAAGTTGCCACTATATTTTGTTATTTGTTGGTTCATGCAACTAGGAGTATTCTATGACCCTGAAATGGAGTGGCAAACTTACCCTCCGACCTACCATGCAACTTAAAAGACTAAGAGCTATGACTATTTAATTCAGCAAATTGTTATTTGCAAAATATAATCAATGTAGTTTACTCAAACAGTTTTACATTTAGAAGAATTTTTTATTGTACCAAACAACAAAAAGAGTATTTTGTACTCCAACCATTTCTAGTCAAAGACAGAATGATAGATATATCCCAAAGCTAAAATAACAACATTGCTACAATTATCTAGGATATGCAATGGCCATAATAGACAACTAAGAAACTAGATATCACATATGAATGGAGGTTATGTCTACATGCCAAACATATCCAAGCATGTTCATGTAATTCTAAGGAATGGATATCTTAAACAATATGACTATAGAAAGAGTCAACACTATTTATGAAGTATTAGGTAGAACAATGTGACTGTAAATTTACATATTAGTTCAATAATGAATTGCAAATGCATACAATCGATAATCAATGCCATAATATTATAATGTGCATATTAATAATTACTAACAAATAGAAACAGAGATTGTTTACTTGTCAATCATGGCAATGCACTACCAGTACAAATGAACCCAGACAAGTCCCCATTGCAATAGTGAAAGCCCCATCCTATGCCATTCAGAACCATTATCATAAAGCAAAAAAAAATGATCATACCACTATTGCACCTAATATACCAATACATTCTTCAATCTTGCAAGGATTAACATATAGGCACTATAGGCACCAGCATACACCGCTATCCTTTTAGGATCAAGCATGCACACAATATAGAAACCATTTTGTTGCCTAATTTGGGATGGACCAAGCAGATAGGTGACATAGACTTTGGTACATGCTTGATCTGTTGCAGATCAAGCATGTTGGCACTAATGGGTGCTCAAATCTATAGAGACAAGAATAAATCAAAGACAAATAGGCCATAAAATGGTAGAAATCAAGGTAGGGCTTAGCTAGAAATTGGGGATTAGGGTTGGGGTTAGATTTGGAGTAGATCAAGAAAGAGATGAGGCTGACGGCCATGGGATGTATTAGGGTTTAGATAGAAATTAAAGCTATAGCTAGGGCTTTAGCCCCGATATGAACAAGCGCTTATTGAAATATCGAGAGGAATGCAGAGGATGGAGGAGAAAAGTAAGGGCTTGATCGGAGGAGGGATGGATGAGACGACGAAATGAGAAGGATAAGAAGAAGCATATGAAAGAAAAGAGGGATGAGTAAGAGGATGATAGTATAAGGAAACAAACCTTGAGCAATGGAGGGTGATCGATGAAACTTCAAGGATGGGGATTGTAGCCGAAGGAAGCCGGAGCAATGGAAAGGGAGAGAAAAGGGAAGGAGGATTCCCGAAGGAGGCAACAGTAATGAGTAAAACTCCAACTGAAGCGGTGGGTGAACACAGAAACGCATCTTCCACTTGTCACATTTTGTCGTGTGGTCGACTCTACAGTATAACTGCTTGCAGTAAGTATAGCCTTGCTTTGACTCCAAATGTATGGACCCCACACCGTTTACATGCATCCAAATAATAAAAAAGGCAACCTTTTGCTACTGGTGTTCATTTTCACATGATACGGTTCGAAACATTGCCTAACTAATTACAGTAGCTATAAGATATGAATGATGAATTTAAAACAATTAATTTGATTTGTTTCAAACACCACCAAAATTTAATTACAATAGCTATGAAAAATGGATGATGAATTTAAATAGATCAATTTGTTGATTGCATCATGATTGCAATGGAAACAATTTTTCTCCATAATAGGTAATGAACAATTAGCTTGCATGCCAACATTAAATGGATGAGTGAAAACTACATTACTAATATGTTTAGAATTGTTTATCTCCTAGCTAGTGCAAAACATGCAATATGGCTTATTTGCACTAAGTTTGATTATGGTAACTTGAAGACACATGTGATGAGTTTGCATAGATTTATTTATTAATTATAGGGTAATTTTAATGATGATAATGTCACTGTAAAGTGCAATAGTGTAACTAATGAATAATTAGAGTCATGTTAGCATTAGATAGGGGAGTAGCAAGCAACCCAAAATTTTATTTTTAATTTTCTTGTGTTTATGTTGTTTTTTTATTTCTTATTTTTGTTTTGAGGGGGGCGGGTTGTGTGTTGAAAGTGACCATGTTAATATTACGTTGCACCCATGTGCCTCTTGTACAAACTAAGCATTGGTGGCTTCGTAGATATTTAGTTTATGAAGCTATTGTTGTTATATCACTAGTTCGAAAAAGCATGCTTATGATTCAAGGTTTTGTGTCAAATTGACATATCTTTAATTAGTAACTAAACACATAGCAAAACATATTTTATATCGACTATTGTGAGGACCCTTGATAATAAGTGTTTAGTCCTATATTTGTGGTGCATATATATTTAGTCCTACATTTATTATTTATTAAAGATATCTTAGATACTTATGTGATGTCAAGAAATATAAATATTGCCTTCTAGCTATCATTTTTGGGTGAAGTATACTTAAACAAACAAAGATCATTTCATTTGGTGTAAGAACCAAGAATTTCACTTGAAAAAGTTAGCTAAGAAGTGTTATTTAAGCTCCTTGATCTTGTATGATACCCAAGATTTACTTATAAGCATATAGCTAATGCGAGACTAAGTACATGCTAGCATGCATTCTTATACATTCCTCCTATTTAAGCCTTATGATCCTTGCTAGGTTAAGGGTCGAAAATCGAAGTCTAATCAAATCTAATTATGATCGACTTATGATCAGCCTCAAAAGAGTTTTTATATTAAATGTCCCCTACTTTATATAGGCTATGGGCTAATTCTGCTTTAATGCATTTATAATAATTCTTGATCTTGCATAGATATCCAAGATCTCTTCAGTACATACTTAATTTGGGATCAAAGACATACCAGGACGGGCTCTCATATTGGCTTTCTATTCAATAGCCATCAAAAAGTCTGGAAGGAGGCCGAGTCTTCCTTCCCTCCGTATTTAAAGCCTATGGCCTTCAATTTTCAAACCACATTGCTGCCACCATCAAGAAACTCAGAAGCCAATGAGATTAAAAAAAAAAATGATTGACCATCATTGGGAAAGTCACCAGAGATAAGTAATCTCTTTCTCTCTACTTATTCTCTCCCTTCCTTGCCTTTGCTAGTGTTGATTAGATGACAATAGCCATTGGAGATAATAAATCATGTTGAAAGCCACTACTTCCTTATTTCTTGATGTTTCATGGTTGGCTTACAATTGAGCAGTGCTGATCATCAGTGATGGTCACTAGATGGTGGATTGAAGCTAATCAATGACAAGGTCATTGTCTCACTAGAGAGATTCCAACTAGTTGGGATAAATGTCCTTAATGTTTTTGGGGTTTTATCCTTTGTTTCTTAGGTTAGAACAAGTCATCACCTTGACTAGCTATTGATAACCATTTTCCATTGGTGGTCCTTATCGTTGAGCACTCTATCTTCCCCCTCCATCTTAGTTTGATGGTAAATGGTTGAAAGCAGGGGAAGAGGAGGCCTCCCCTATTCCCCATTCCTTTCTATCCCCTCATTTTCTCTCTCATCTTTTTCTCTATTTTCTTTTCTTATTTTCTCTCTATATAGGACTCCAATGTTACGTCCCAAGGAGAACTTAAGGAAAGGGTCAATGTGGGTTGAAACCCATCCCAACCTTATCAAGTACCATTGAACCTCATCAGTGTTAATTTCTCTATCTATGTTGTCCTTTTTGGTATCATTCTTCCTCTTCCTGTATAGTAATTTCTTAGTCTAGCAATCCTGATCAATCTGAGGACATTGAGGATTTAGGAAATTAGTTTGATACCTAATTGCATATTGATTTAGTTTAAAATTATACTAGGTTTTGAAGCAAATAATTGAAGTTGATTAGGATTGCTATTAGTTATATCTGTTAGTTAAGTAATGATTTACCTTTTCTATATTTTATATATTATTATTAGATTAACACGATTGATTAAAAAAATTATATATTTTATTGATTTATAAATCATAAATGATTATGCTATCAATATCATGCATGAATTCTGGTAGTTGATTATATTTATCAATCCATGAATTGATGTATTTTATCATGCTTATCAATTATGGTTAGATTATTATGTTTTATTAGTTACGATTTGATATATATATATATATATATATACTGTGAATAACATATAACATGTGTTGAATTTTGAAATTTTAAGTGAATGAAGATTCCAATGTCGATTATGTAGATATCTATTATCGATAGAGGAATGTACATTAATTCAAACCTCTCACTAATGAGAGTTAAATATTGATTAATACAATTATCGTCGGAAGATATGCATCGGTACACACCCTACTAGCTAGTAGTGGTGAAACATTAGTTTAGACCTGGTTGCTAATGAGAAACATACATTGGTTAGACCCCAAACTAGTGGGAGTTAAACATTTTTGAATAACCAATTGTTGATGGAGGATATTCATTCATTTGTATCCTACCAATGAAGGTTGTATATTGGTAGAGATTGATGGTGAGATGATGATTTTAGGATTAGTTGGGTTAGATGTCGAAATGCATCACAATAAACTTATATTCCTTAAATGAATATGGTAATTGTTTAATATATTTGATTATTTAGAAAATATGTTTAAATATTATCATCTAGATTATCTAATATAGAAGTAATCATTACTTACTAGGCTATTGAGCTCATCATTTAGTTTTTTCTCCTTTTAAACCCAGAGTTACAGATTCATCAGATTGATGGAAGAGAGTTTAGTTGCATGAGTCAAGTTTGCATTGTGATCTAGGATAATATTTTATTTATATTGAGGAGTATTTGTTAATAGTGATTGAATTCAAATTATTAGAGATTTTTTCTAAATAAGTTAATTATTATTATTATTTTGTTAGTTATTTAATAGCATGATGATGGATGCCTTGCATTATTATGAGGTTACATTTTATAGGTATATGGTTGTTGCAACGTTCCTAACTCGAAATGTTGAGTGAGGGATATGATAATAGTATTTATGAATGGATTTGATGGACTTAGATCATTAGCTAGTGAGAGCTTTGGAGCTTAAATGGAGGGTCTTTTGAGACCAATTATAGGTAGATTGTAGCATTTGTGATAGGATTTGATTGATTAGACCTTTACTTAGTGAGGACATTCGGGCTTAAATAGGAGTATGTGAAGACTTGTACAAGCTTGAAGTTTGTCCTATATTGATTATGCACTAGCTAGAAAGGTCTTAAGTACTTATATACAGGGTTAATAAATCCAAATAATATCTTATGTCTAATCATTTTATGTAAGATCCCGAGTTGTTATATGACATATCCTATTTTTGTTGGATGCTAATATTATGAGAATAAAATCAATTTTTTGGATAAAAGTATGTTCAAATAAAATGTTAACAATCTAAGTAGTTGTTAACATCTGAATGTTGGAAAAAATGATTTCACAATTGCCATCCTTTTGTGTTTAAAGCTTTGAGCATTCTTAATTACCACAATACATGCCTTGAAAACTAGACAAAAGAATCAAAACTTGTCAACTTATCGGCTGGTCTCAAGCATCCTTACAACAATACATGTCTAGTATACCAAACAAAAGAATCAAAGCTTGTTAGCTTATCAGTTGGTAAGTGAAGAGAAGAGGTGTAGTTCCTATAGCATGTGTTCTTAAGGTGGTGTCAGGTGTGGCATGTGTTGTACATCCTCCATGGTGCTTAGGGGGTGCAAGGGATAAGGAGTCCATGAATGATTTGGTTGTGATGTATGACAGTTTACTTGGAAAAATATAAACAACAAAATGAAATCTAAATTTCTTTATTAAGAAGAAAATCTCAACATATCAAGGGACATCATTAAGCAAAAGGAGATAAAATATTTTTGGAAAAAAATTTGATAATGAATCTAACGTAAAAACAATGTTTCTTGGAAATGAATAAGTATTTGAACTAATTATTACACAATAATGCCATTATGGGGAAATAGAAGAAAAGAGGAGGATATGTCCTATATTACGTATGCATGTTAAAAGAATTTCCTATAAAGAGTCCCTCTCAAATCCTCACATTTAATAGCTCAGAGCACCACTACATGGGAGAGAGAACAACAAACTATATACTACTTGTTGACTATATTCAAATTACATGTCTTTAAACGTCTTAGTCATATTCATGTCTTAATAACTACTCTCAATGTCCTTTTATTGTGTTAACTGCAATCAAATTACATGGCTCTTAGTTTATTAACTACGTTTACATCTTATTAAATATGTTAAATGATTTTTCAATGCCACATGGCAAATAAGCTCCACATGAGTTGGCCATATGGAAAATATGTTCAATATTCAATGCCACATGGCAATATAATGTAATCGTATACAATAGATTAAATAGCAAAAATGGTAGCTTAACATGATGGTTCTTCTGCATTTGAACATCCAGAGGATAAGTTTTACTATTTACTCCTTTGAAGCCAATCAAGTCTATAGAGAGGCCTGCAATGATATTGATTGGATGGCTTATCATGTTGCTAATCTTATAGGTCCATATTTTAGGACTTCATATCCTATTTCTAAAGTAGCTATCTGTTGCTGCATATGCATCTAGCTTATCCAAGCTAGCTCCTCTTTGAATCACAAGACTTTGACTAAATTCAAGAACAACCATACACACAGTTATTGTTTCTGTTATACGTTTCATTAGCCATCCAACATTTTATGCAATTGTAAATAAAAATAGGTGTTTGCTAAATTGCACCTGAAGGCTCTCATGAGGAGCTAATATAGTAGGGTTCATGAACATATAATCAAGAGCAGGTCCATTAATTTGATCATTATACTAGACCACTTCTTGGAAATGACCAATCTTTCAACATGAGATCAGGGATGCAAGTCAAGCATGTTCATGTCATACTATTAACCCTTTTATATATAATCACCTTGTTTCTTTTCCACCTTTATCTATCTGGGAAATTATCATTTACTCCAATTAGAAAGATTGGACTCATTTAGTAATTGAGAGATCAAACAACTCATTATGTCAGGAGAAGGAAGGGGTGTGAACCAGGTCAATGGTAACACTCCCAACAACTCAATCAACTTGATAACTTAGTATTATGTTTTATACTAACATGAAGCATACATAATCAAACTTCCACATTTTGGTCTTTTCATTCCAACGCGAAGCCTTCTCATCTCCGCTATGTCTTTGATTATAATAATATGTACAATAACTTTTTTTTACCTAATCCATTATTTTATTTTATTTCTTTATAAAATAAATATTGTAATGGCATTTCAAATATTGAAGAAGAAAATAACTCATAGTAACAGCATTGTTCATATAATATAATAAACTATTATATCTCAAATTATATATAAACTTTGTATATTCATAAACATACATACATACATACATACATACATACATACATACATACATACATACATACATACATACATACACACACATATATATATATCAATAGATAGATAATAGATAGAGAGTAATGTTGCACAAGATATAGTTAACAGTTACTTTGATGAGCATGTTTACTTTGATGAGCATGACCATACCAAACTTTGTAGGATCAAGGTTTCTATATTATTACCCAAATAATTCTAGTATATTTCTCTATTATCGAGTTATATTCCTAATATAATTTTTTATAGGATTTAATGCCCAAATTAGAGTTCGAGTCGTAGTCTACATATTCTTCTAGTTCATGGTGAAAATAAGCTCTTGAGATAGTAATAAAAATTTATTTTATAAAAACTTCCTTCATCAATAAAGGGTTCTTCAATCTAAATTGCTTCTGTTTTGCTTGTTTGATCTATGAGTTCAATTTCAATCAATCAGCTACCTTTCACTCTTCAGGCTACATCAGACATACACAAATTTGTAACAAAAATATATAAATTATGGCAAGATCAAAAAAAATGATCAAAAAATAATCATATTTATAAAATATAGAAGTTATGAGAAGATAGAATAAACAACCAAACAATAATCATTATACATAAAATAAAATTCTAGCCAAAGAAGAGCCTCAAAAACAATTAAAATAGAAACTATCATGTTAATGAACTTTATTCCTGGGTGAGGTCAATGTAAACAAATAGCTAGCTCTTGCTTTAACAATTTACACAAGTTAGCAGTGGGTAATAAGGAAAAGATGATTAGAGCTAGCGTGTGCCATCATATTTTTTTCTCGACATTGAAAGTCTATATCCACCAAAGAAAGAAAGATATTCATTGATTCGAGAAAGGTAGTTCGAATGTTTTACTGAGATAAGTTTTAGGCTAAGTTTATATTACATAAACATAACATAGTCAAAGCAAATTCAAATGTTGCACCAGGATGAGTTTCAGGCTAAATTTATATTACATAAACAAAAAGGACAAGCCTTCAACTTTTGCTAGAACAGGCCAACATATAAGCCTTCATCTCTCTATTGCCATATCCTTTCTCAATTTATTTTTAAACCTGCAATGCCATAACAGAAAAATATGACATTAAGCAGCATTCATCTCAAAAACGTATATTGAGAAACATTTAGAAATAATATATTCTCTAACGCAAAATACTGTAATGCAATTAGAATACTTTCATTAAAGAAACTGTAAATTATCTTTTAAAAGCCTATAAAAAGTATTTTTTTTTCTTTTTCATCTTTTGAAAATTATCATAGATGGAACCCTTGGTTATTCCATTTCTCAGGAAAGAAGGAATGGAAAGAAGGAAAAAACTCTTCTAAAAAAAGTTCATCATTTCAGTCTAAGAGTACTCTTTGGTTCTTGTTTTTTTTTTTTTTTTTCTTTTCATGCAAGCAGATGCCTACAGTCATCAGAGCGTCAATGAGTAATAATATTGCTTAGCCATTAAAAATATTAATTACATTCAAAAATCTATGGACTATAATTTCTATTGAAATAGAACATCATGGTTAATAGTGAAATAGAACATCATGATGAATATATATATATGATGAGTATTGTATGACATGAACCATTTTTCTCAGACGTTTGATATGTGTCAGTATATACTAATAAAAAGCTCTCAATCTAAGAAATTCTAACTATTTCAGATAGTTTGAAAGATTGTTTCTGTAGCATGCCTATCCAAAGCATATACTTAACTGCCAACCACTTTCTACACAGTAGCTCAGGCCACTTCTAATTTTTTAAGTTTCGCTATGAAGTATCCATCTAGACATGCGAATGATGAGTTTCATTTATATAATTAACTATATTAATCAGTTGAGAGTTTAACAATTTAAAGTTTTTCTATGAAGTACACATCTAGACATCCAAGCAAGGAATGCAAATTAACAACTAATAATCCAGTCAAAAGTTTGAACAAGTTTATTGAAATGCAAATCAATTGCATACTGCTATGCCTTATATAAGTTTTCAAAAACACTAAACTTTACATTAAAAGCAAACCTTATTCCTAAAAATAATAAATAAATAAATAAAATGAATGCTACAGCAATTATCTTAGTGCTAATGTGGTCTTGTTATGGGGATTCTTCAATTTATTCTGAGTATTCATGTCACCATTCATCTCTCTCTCTCTCTCTCTCTCTCGCTTTTTCTCTCATGCATGCACGTGAACTCTCTCACACATACAAATTAAACTTTCTAACTTTTTAGAATTTAGTCAGTAGTTACTTTTATATGTAATATAATTTATTTGTGTACGTAACATAATATATATTTGCCAAGAATTAATATCTCTTCAATTTAAAATTTTAATTTTTGTTAACATTATTGTATTTATATTTTTGTTTCTCTGCATAAAAATTGAAGGGAGAAAAACCTCCGAGGGTTCCTTCAAACTTCTTCTGGGGGCGTAACGCGGAGACGCTTGTTGGCCTCGGAAGAACTTGGCTCCCCAGGTGGAGCTTCAGGTGGCTCGCTTGCCTCCCCTTCTGTCTGATTAACGTTAACCCTTGTTGCAGCGGCTTCTGCGGTGAGCGCAGCGATTTGATTTCTCAGTGACTCATTCTCAGCCCTCAAATTCTTCAGCTGCCTCTGGAGGCCAGAAATGACTCCATCTGTGCTACGGATGGGGTCGCGAATGCGAAGAGCTGCGTCGTAGACCGACGTTCTTGCAGCCGCCTTTCGGTGCTCTTGGGGCAACTCTTCAATCATCCTTGCAACGTTCTGTGCCCCAAAAACTCGTTGCACATAACGGAAGCGTGTCGACTCGTTCGAAAGAAAATATTCTGCAACGGGACGCTCCAGGCGACACCTTCGCTGCAAATGACGGCAGAGGGCACACGGTCGCATCTGGTTCCGTGGGGCAGAGTCGGAGGATGCATCGGTGATGGACGACATTTTTTCTTCAGCTAAGACATAACAAAGGACATGAAATCGGTCTGAACTAGTTTATAAAAACAAACAAAAACTATGCATTTAATTTCCTGCAATTGGTTTAATGGAAAGGAGATAAATTTTTCAGGAATAATTAATTTTGGCGATGATTTTAAAGCAAAAATAGAAAGGAAATATAAGAAATTAATCCGATAAGAAGGAATATATACAAAAGATCTCTACATATCACAAACGATTTGAGAAGATCAAGATCGATGTATGAATCGTTTATGAGATCATTTTAGATGCTCAAAGAAGTGCTTTCCTCATCAAACAAAAAGGATTTGAGGAGATCAAGATCGATCTATGAGTCCGTTTTAGATGCTGAAAGAAGTGTTTCCCCCATCAAACAAAAAGGATTTGAGAATATCATGATCGATCAATGAGCCATTTTAGATACTGAAAGAAGTGTTTCCCCCATCAAACAAAAAGGATTTGAGGAGATCAAGATCGATCTATGAACCATTTTAGATGCTGAAAGAAGTGTTTCCCCCATCAAACAAAAAGGATTTGAGAAGATCAAGATCGATCTATGAGTCATTTTAGATGCTGAAAGAAGTATTTCCCCCATCAAACAAAAACGATTTGAGAAGATCAAGATCGATCTATGAGTTGTTTTACATGCTGAAAGAAGTATTTCCCCCGTCAAACAAAAAAGATTTAAGGAGATCAAGATCGATCTACGAGTCCTTTTAGATTTGAGGAGATCAAGATCGATCTATGAGTCCTTTTAGATTTGAGGAGATCAAGATCGATTTGAGTTCCTTTTAGATGTTGAAAGAACTGTTTTCCTTCATCAAACAAAAATAATTTAAGGAGATCAAGATCAATCTATGAGTCATTTTAGATGCTGAAAGAAGTGTTTTCCCCCATCAAACAAAAAGGATTTGAAAAGATCAAGATCGATTTATGAGTCATTTTAGATGCTGAAAAAAGTGTTTTCCCCTAATCAAACAAAAAGGATTTGAGAAGGTCTATTGAAACTCTGCTTAGACATCTATTTAGAACTTGGATCAGATTCGATTTGCCATCTTTTCTCCTTAGATATTGTTCTTAAAATCTAATAAGAAGCACAAATCAAATCCATTGCAAGCTCAATTCAGCCGTCTAAATTTTTTTTCTCAGATAACATTTCCTAGAAGCATCTAGCAGATAGAAGGAGAGTTAGAGACTCACACTACTCAAATCAAACCCAATCTTTTCTATGTTCCAGATAGAAGCCTTCAAATTTTTTTCCCAGTCAATTTTTCATACAACTGATACTAAATAGACTGAAAAAGAGATAAATATCTCATATGTATTACCTCTCTTGGCCTTCTTTGACCACCTACCTTTGCTCACCTCATTGTAGCAAGAGGAAGAAGGCAAACAAAGGAATGGGGGCACAGGAAATGGATGCCACTGAAAGGGTACTTGTAGATGGACTATATGGTTGCGTGATAAGGCAATTCTCTTCTATTTTTCCCTTTTTTAGGAGAAATATTATATGTTTAGAACTTTATGGGGCATCCAAAACGACCACCATTGCTTTCTTTTGTTTTTTAGTCAACATTAAATGAATGCCAACTCATATAAAGGAGCTCAGTAAATATAGACTGCTTTAATGAGTTTTCTTTTTATTTCCAATTTTAGCTATTTGGTACATCGAATGGCATTATGAGGCATACGTTGAATCTCAATATTTAAATATAAAAAAACTAAAATTTGAATAACAGATTGATGGAATTTTTTGCCAAATTCTTAATTTTATCTTTTTGAAAAATTATCAAAACACCTCCATTAATTTAAATCCATTTTCTCTTATCACCCTCACATTTAAAAAAATTTAAATTGATCCCTTATGTTTATTAAGTGGCATCATGTCATCTTTCCATCCATTCGGAGGATTGTGCTATCTTCTATTCATTCGGAGGATTGTGCTATCTTCTATTGTCACCCTAATGTTTAAAAAGTTTTAATTATATCCCCTAAGTTTATTAAGTGATGCTATATGATCCCATCATCCATCTCGATTTATTGAGCTCGCAAGTTTATATCATCTATATTTAGTAATAAAAATTTAAACTAAGTTAAGGGCTCAATAAAGAGGTTCAACAATCCTCAAGCATCTAGGGCTTGGGAAATAAAGATGAGAACGATAATATGATACCAAAGTGCAACAGCACCACCAATCATATTTTTTTTAAAAAGTCCTAAAAATACAAAATATTAAAAAAACCTAGAAATTAAAAAAATAGAGAAGGAGAAGGAGAAAAGAAGGCTTCAGTTCATCGTACTCTTTGCAATTAATAAATCAAAATGGCTACAAATAGTTAAAAAAATAGTAGTAAACAATCCAAGATTGCATCACCATCAAGAAAATAGTCATTTTCTACTCAACAACATAGCAAAGCCCTCATCCTAGAATGATCAATGTAATCCCCGGATTTCGTTAACTGTCCGTGAGAATTGATCGTGAGATCAGAACGATTGACTCGAGAGACTCCTATAGTTGTGCGAGGTGTTTGAATTTCAAACCTCCGGAATATGATTATCAGATCGCGAAACTTAATCGCGATATTTTTGGAATAGATAACATCTGACGATTGTATTTTCAAATATCCCGTAACTAACGGAGTCCTAAATCCCTTGATTTAAGGAGTCTCCGTTGCCTTTAAAGGATCACGCGAACCCTCCTTCCCATCATCCTCGAACGCCTCCTTCCCATCATCATCGTGCACACATCTGCTCCTGGTAAGTCCCCTATCCATGCCTGGAAGAGAGAGAGAGAAGGGATTAGATAGAGAGAGAGAGAGAAGAAAGAGAGAGAGAGGTAGAGGCAGAGAGCTTCCATGGCAGCCGGTTTGATCCTCGGTTCGGATCCGGTGGCATGCCCGATGCCTCGTCGGGCCTGAGCTCCGGTTGGAGACCCCCACCGGCACCGGGCAGGCGTCCGGTGGAGGTTCGACCGGCCATGGTGGCCGGCCGTGCCGCCGGCACGCCTCCTAGCCATGGTGGATCGTGAGAGAGAAAGGAAGAGATGGAGTAAAATTGGAGAGAGAGAGAGGGAAGGGGGGCCGGCCGCAGCGGCGGCCGGCTTTGGTCCGGCCACCGGCGGCGGGCCGCCCCTAATTTGGCCGGCGGCGCCCCTGGCCGCCGGCACGAATTGCTCCCTATTTCGTTTGAAACAGGGGAGCAACAGGAAAAAAAAGAAGAAAGCTTGGCCCGATCAGGCTGCTTTGATTTGGGCCTATTGGGCCGGTTCTAAGGGCCAATTTGAGCTGCTGTTTGGGCCCTGTAATGGGCCGAGAATGGCAAAATAATTATATGGCCTGAATCAGGATTGATTCTAGTTTCTGGGGATAATTTTGTTTTCCTATTTGGGTGTATACATTGAGAGATATTCGAGCCCAAAGTTGGGCCCGTGAAGTGGTCTGGGTAGAGTTTTAAGAATCATTTTATTATTCAGATTTTAGAAATTTAATAATGTAAAATGATACTGTAGGTACCCAGGTGTCCAAATAGCTGGGTTATTAATTGGAATTTGCATACTAAGGTAAGTAAGCCAAGTATTATAATTTTATAGATTATTTAATTTATAAATTATGAATTTACAATTAGATGCATGTTTATGAAATATGAAAAATGAAGCACGTTTATTCTAAATTAATGTATAGTACCACAAATTTATAAATAAGTATTTGTTATGATATGACTTATATGAGTATATGCAAAAATGTAATTATGTTAATTTTGCAAATTATGTTGGTACTATCGAGATGATAAAATGCAATCATGATGATGACAGTGAAATTTAGTGTATGTGTCGCCGCGGTTCTCATATGACTGAAAATGCCAAGTGATACATGACCCACCTCCACAGAGGAAGATATGTAGAGGTTACACATCTGTAGGATGTATTCTAATGACAGATTATGATATGGCATAACACTGGTACCAGGACCCTTCCTCTTAGGGGACATTTAAGAGTGATACACAAGATGAGTGTTGTAGGGCCGTGGGACACATAAAGAAAAATAATGACAGTATAAACAATGTTTGATTTACATTGCATATTCTAGTATTTATTATTTAATTAAGCTTCCAAATTATTTTGATCTGATGACATGAATATGCTATAGCATGATAAATGTAATTTGAAATTGTATTAGGCTTACTTATTGAGTGTGAGTTCATAGAATTCTCACAATATTTTTTAGAGCCTTAGGAATGAAGAAGGATATTTGGGATAGACAAAGCTTCTATTAAATAAACTTAGTTCCATTATATTGATATAATTTAGTATTGCTTGTGTGTAGGGCAGGTAGCCCAAGACTGATAATTATGGTTTGTAATAAATCATGGATTTAAATTTTTTGCTTTATATTGATTTATGTGATGAAGTTCGAGATGCCTTGCATGCCTGGCATGTGGCGGGTTGTCACCCTAGCTCGGGTTTTGGGACTGGGGCGTGACAGCTTTAGTGGTATCAGAGCCTAGTTATGACATTAGGGATACGTACATGATGACACTTTAGGCAAAACACTAGGATGACATTGAGATAATTATAAATTTCAGATATTATGAAAGCCTGACATTTAAAGTTTACCATGATATTAATTACAACTAATTTATCAGGAGATAGAAATGGCATGTCGCACTAGAAGTCAACAAAATGATGATGGTTCCCAGGTTGGTAATGCTGGCCAACCGGGAGGTTTGGAAGCCACCGGAGGTGCTGCCCCTGCCAATTCAGTTGGGACTGATCAGCAGCGACTCTAGACCGAGAGGCTTCAGGTTCTCTCGGGTATGGCGCAGTCGATGCGGGATATGCAGCATCAGATTCTGCAGGCTTTGTCCACTCAGTCTGCCCCTCCTGTTCCACAGACTCAGCCTGACTCTACTGCTCCACAGACCCAGCCTACTCCATCTCAATCCTGGATAGGGGTTGGCCGCAGCTTTGCAGACTTCAAGAAGTTTGCCCTTGCCCATTTCTCTGGATCCACCAACCCTGTTGATGCTGAGCGGTGGATGCGAGATATGGAGAAGGCTTTTACAGCTCATGGTAGTCGGGAGATGGAGCGGATCAGATTTGCCACCTACCTTCTCCAGGGAGAAGCCTATGATTGGTGGTTAGTTGAGGAGCAGTGTCGGAATGGACAGATTATTTCTTGGGAAGAGTTTAGAGAGTGTTGGCCCAGATGGCAACCCAAGAGGGGGGGGGGTGAATTGGGTTCTTAAAAATTTAAGACTTTTTAACTTAATTGATTAGTTAGCAAGATGTGCAAGTGAGAGGCTAACTAAAAGCAAACACAAGCAAAAAAGAGAGATAGAGAGAGAAAATAAGGCACGGCAAACACAAGATAATTTTATAGTGGTTCGGTGCAACCAACACCTACGTCCACTCCCAAGATTCACTTGGGTCCACACTATAATCTCTCTAGATTACAGCCGAGTTGTTTTCCAAGCTCACAACTCAAACTTGTTGTTTTACCGGGTGCACAACGAACCCAGCTGGTTTTAACTCGGGCTTACCAGCACAAAACCCTACACGTTGTTTTTCTAGGGCTCACAACTAACCCAACACAAGCACTCCGGCTTGTAACGAGGTATACCAACCTCCACTATTCAATCCACTGATTGAATCAGCAAACAAATAAATGAAGTGTTTGAACAATAAAGTGCTCCCCTTGAGCAGATATACAAATGAAGTACAAAATGGGTTAGAAAAGCCTGATATTTGCAGATGGTAGATGCTTGGGCTTTCTCCCTTCTTCTCTTCAACTCCTCTAGAAGTGTTGAATCACGCCTCAGCTAGATTCTTGACCGTTGAAGACTTTGGAGTTGAGATGAAGCTTTTTCCTCTTTTGAAAATCCGATTTGACCTTTGAAAGCTTTGGATTTTCTTCTGGCTTTTGTGGAATGATGGAAGGAGCAGACGAATCTTTCTCTTGGATTTCACTCCTTTTGAATCACTCTTCTTTGAGCTAAATGATTTTTCCAATATGCTCTGTTTTTCCCTCTTTTCAAATGATTCTTTTCTCTCTTTTTGATTTTCTCTGGTTTTTTGATTTGAAAAGGCTCCTCTATTTATAGAATCTGCAAAAATATATCCGTTAGAGACAAGGAAAAATAGCCGTTATTCAAAAATCTTACCGTTGGAGCTGATGTGTCATCGTTAAAAATCGCGCCCAGATTCGCGGAGTCGACTCGAGCTTTGTGGAGTCGGCTCGAGTCGTCGATTACCAAAAATAGAAACATTTTAACATTGAGGGTCGACTCGCGAAAAGTGTCGGCTCCTGAAAGTCGGGAGTCGACTCGAGGAAAATGGGGAGTCGACTCGAGAAGTGCTCAAAAAAAATGGGTTCTGTTGTTTGAGCGGAGTCGGCTCGCACAGACAGAGTCGGCTCGACAGGGGAGTCGACTCGGAAACTCTTGAGTCGGCTCGGGACGATACAAAAATCAGAAAAATTTCTGATTGACTTTAAAATCGTCCCAATTAAATTTAAAATATAAATTTGACTTGAATACATTAAATATGTTGGATTCAAGACATTTCCAAGAATTCATCGATTGAATTATAATTGTAAAAATTCCTTTTTGAATTTTTAAGCATAGAACTTGAAACTTCTTTTTCAATTGATTCAAAACTCATTATATAACATTGATAGTTCATTCTTTTCAATTTGAATAAGCTCATTTTTGATAAATAAACACATTGTTTTCTTTAAGTACTCATGGCTTTTGGAAATCATCAAAATCAATAAGTTGGGGCAATTATGTTTCAATAATTTCTCAACAATCTCCCCCTTTTTGATGATGACAAAAACATTGAGTATATGCATTAAAAATTGATTTGTGATTCCAAAATCAACTTTGTGTTCATGGAAAGGCTCCCCCTCAATGAGGTAGCTCCCCCTATGAAACTTAATTCATTCAAAATTTTTCAAAATCATTAAGGAAATTTTTATCTGGATAATTTATACGATCTCCCCCTTTTTTGTAATCAACAAAAAGGTTCAGACATTCAAAGAATTCAAGGAAATAGACCATCAAACATTAAATGAAAGTACATCTTGGTGTTACATCCACATAAAAACTTAAAAATTTCTTCTAGTAATTCTATTCATGATCAACAATTGCTTCATCCCTTCACATTGAAAACATAGTCTTTAAGTTTTTCAACAAACAAGCAGAAATTTTATCTTGAAGCTCTGCGTTGCTTGGGAGTAAGTCTCCGATCACCGCAGATATCCTTAAGTTCTTCAAAGATATTCTTTAAATCTTCACTTAAGGAAGATGAACTGAGAGTGGACAATCCAACCCGATCACTGAGAGAATATAAGTGCTTCTTTTAAATTCATAACTTTTCATTAAATTCTTCTTTCAATCTTTTTCAGATCACTTCTCAGACTTGAATAAGATCGAAGTTGATCTAACTGTATCAGAAAAACTAGCAGAGCTGAGCTAGGAGCAGGGGTAGGAAGCAGGAGCTCTCTTGAGGAGGCTCAGGAGATGAATGTCTCAAGGAAGGTCCCCTCTGCTCTATCTCTTCCTCAGTAACATCTTTCTCTCCCAACTTCCATTTTTCTTAACAAACCCCATGCGATGAATAGTGGCCAAAGTATAATAATCTGTATGTCTTAACCTTCTTTGGCTCACTTCATCAAAAACAATCCCTTGGCTTCGAAATAAAGTCAAAACCATGCCATAGGGCAAGCTGATTTCCTTTTCCCGCCACAATCTGCAATATACCAAAATCATCCTAGGAGATTGATGGGTTTCCCAGATACAATGCATCCATGACAAAATATCTCCTCAGAAACATAGTCAAACCTGTTTTGGGAAATAGAATCCTGCTGCAAATATTGTGAGCAATCTTAACTCCAATGGCAGTTGACTAGCAAAACTTCTTCAAATCCCAAAGTTCAATAAGTGAGGGCAGGAGATCTATCTTCAGAAGCAAATGTGGAGGTCCAGACAAGGGTAATTTCAATAATCTAGAAGAATGGGATGTAATGTTCAACCCCTCTAACCTTGCTACAAGCCATCATCTCCTCTAGACAAATTCTTGTAAAATTCTTTAACCAAGCAGGGTAAGTAGGGCAATCCAAGAACAAATTTCTCAAATCCCATCTCAATTAACTGTCTACCAAATGAATCCCTCATTCTCAAACAATTCAAAATCCACCTTCCTTCCAGTGGTACAATCCTACTGGCTAGAAGGTCTACCTGAGGGTAGGAGCTGGAGCAGGAGGATCAGCAGAAGAGAAGAAGAATCCGAGACGGCTCGCGGACGGGTCGTCGCACGGTCCTTTTCCTCTTCATCCGGCGCCACTGCTTGCTCCTCGGGTTTTGGGTGCCATTGATCTTGAAGGATTGTTAATCAGAGGTTATTTGGAGGTTTGGAGGGTTTGGGAATTTTGGAGAGGATTTGGATTTTTGAAATGTCCGTCGGGTCGACTCGTGCCCTAAATAAACTGGGACCACGTCGAGTCGACTCGCGCAAAGAGTCGGCTCGCGACTAAGTCACAGAGCACGACACGATCTCGAGTCGACTCGCTCAGAGGAGGGGTCGACTCCTGAGTTTCAGCAGAAACTCGAGTCGACTCCGATACTCTCGAGTCGGCTCCGAGACCATTTCAGAAAAAAAGAAAATTCTGAAATGAATGTCCGGAATTGATCTTTGAGTATGATTAAAAATCATGGATTTGAGAGATCAATTGATATGAGTTCTAGATAAGATTTCCTTAAGATTTTGAGAATTTGAAAGAATTCTAGATATATTTCCTTAAGGTTTCAAAATTTATTCAAAAGGATTACAAATTCCTAATTCTCCTCTAAGATAACAAAATCTTTCTTCACTTAAAGGTTTTGTAATATGTCAGCTAATTGTTCTTCAGTGTTTACATAATCTAAACAAATTTCATCATTAGCTACATGTTCCCTTATAAAATGATATCTAATTTCTATGTGTTTTGTTCTTGAGTGTTGAATTGGATTTTTGTTAAATTGATTGCGCTAGTGTTATCACATCTTATGGGTGTCTTATTAAGTGTGATACCATAGTCTTCAAGTTGTCGCTTAATCCATAGGATTTGCGCACAGCAACTTCCAGCTGCTACATATTCAGCTTCAGTAGTTGATAATGCAACTGAATTTTGCTTTTTGCTAAACCATGTGATTAAGTTACTTCCTAAGAAATGGCATGCACCACTTGTGCTTTTTCTATCAATTTACATCCAGCATAATCAGAATCTGAATATGCAATTAGGTTTAATGTGGAGTCTCTAGAATACCATAAACCTACATTTTTGTTCCATTTAGATATCTTAAATTCTTTTAACAGCTATTAAATGTGATTCTTTAGGTTCAGATTGAAATCTAGCACATAAACATACTGCAAACATTATATCTGGTCTACTTGCTGTTAAATAAAGAAGGGATCCGATAATACCTCGATAATACTTTTGATCAACCTTCTTACCTTCTTCATCTTTGTCCAGCTTGCATGAAGGACTCATTGGTGTTCCGAGGGGTTTCATTGTTTCCATACCAAACTTTTTGAGTAGTTCTCTTGTGTATTTGGTTTGGTTGATAAAGATTCCCTCCTTGCATTGTTTGATCTGGAGTCCAAGGAAGAAGTTGAGTTCTCCCATCATGCTCATCTCGAATTCTCCCTGCATTAACTTTGCAAATTCTTGACAAAGAGATTCGTTAGTAGCACCAAAAATAATGTCATCTACGTATATTTGTACTACAAGTAAATCTTTACTTTTTCTTTTCAAAAACAAAGTTTTATCAACATTTCCTCTTGTAAAATCATTTTCTATTAAGAATTTACTTAACCTATCATACCAAGCTCTAGGTGCTTGTTTCAAACCATATAAAGCTTTGTGCAATTTAAAAACGTGATTTGAAAACTCGTGATCTTCAAAACCTGGTGGTTGTTCTACATAAACTTCTTCATTAATAAATCCATTTAAAAATGCGCTTTTTACATCCATTTGAAATAAGTTAATGTTCATATGACATGCAAATGCAAGTAATAGCCTAATGGCTTCTAATCTAGCTACAGGTGCAAAGGTTTCATCAAAATCAATACCTTCTTCTTGATTATATCCTTTAGCAACCAATCTAGCTTTGTTTCTAATTACTATGCCATTTTCATCTAGTTTATTTCTAAAAACCATTTTGATCCTATTACTGAATGGTTTTTAGGTCTTTCAACTAAGTCCAAACATTATTTCTAGTAAATTGATTTAGTTCTTCTTGCATTGCTAACATCCAATTATTATCTTTTTCAGCTTCTTCTATAGTTTTAGGTTCAATTTGTGATACAAATGCAAGATGATTACTAATATTTCTCATGTATGATCTAGTCCTTATTCCTTGAGATGGATCGCCTATAATCAATTCCTTAGGATGACTATGAGCATATCTCCAGTCTCTTGGAAGATCTACATCATTATGATCATATTACATCATCGTCCTTATGTGAATCATCATCTTTAGCTCTTGTTCATGATCAGAAGATACTTCAATATTAAGTTTTTCAAGATCTTTTTCAATTATGTTTGTATCTTCCTCATCATCAATCTTTTCAGATCCAGTTGCTAAAGATTCATCAAAAACTACATGAATGGATTCTTCAACTACTAAGGTTTTCTTGTTAAAGATTCTATATGCCTTACTAGTTGTTGAATAACCTAGAAAAATTCCTTCATCAGATTTAGCATCAAATTTTCCTAAGTTGTTTTTACCATTATTATGAATGAAACATTTACATCCAAATGCATGAAAGTATTTTATATTTGGTTTTCTTTCATTCCATAATTCATAAGGTGTTTTCTTTAATATTGGTCTTATTAAAGCTCTGTTTAAGATGTAACATGCTGTGTTAATTGCTTCCGCCCAAAAATACTTTGGTAAGTTGCTTTCACATAGCATGGTACGGGCCATGTCTTCTAGAGTTCTATTTTTCTTTCAACTACACCGTTTTGTTGTGGAGTCCTAGGGGCTGAAAAATTATGATTAATTCCATTTTCAGTGCAGAAATTTTCAAATAAGTGATTTTCAAATTCTGTTCCATGATCACTTCTTAGAGATACTATAGTAGTGTTTTTCTCATTTGTGACTTTCTTGAAAATTTCAGGAACATCGAGAAAGTCTCATCTTTGTGAGCTAAAAACATTACCCAAGTATATCTAGAATAATCATCTACAATCACTAGACCATATTTCTTTCCTCCTAGACTTGTGGTTCTAGTTGGTCCAAAAAGGTCCATGTGAAGTAGCTCTAGTCCCCTAGAAGTTGAAACAATGTTTTTAGATTTAAAAGAACTTCTAGTTTGTTTTCCAAATTGACATGCATCACATATTTTATTATTTTCAAAATCTAATTTAGGTAATCCTTTAACTAAATCCATTTTAATTAGTTTTGAAATAAGGTGTGTGCTTGCATGACCTAATCTACGATGCCACAACCAACTAATTTCATTATGTTAGCATTATCAGCAATTAAGCAATGATCACTCAAAGATAATTTTTCTAAGTCAACTAAGTATACATTGCCATGTCTATAACCAGTAAAACAATGCTATCATCAATAGAATTAGTTACAGTGCATAAGAAGATTTAAATGAAACATTAAAGTTTTTATCACATAATTGACTTATGCTAATTAGATTATGCTTCAAACCATTAACATAAAGTACATTATCAATAACTATAGATGGAGTTATGCGAACTTTACCAAGGCCCATAATTTGACCTTTACCGTTATCGCCAAACGTCACAACTCCACCTTTCTTTTCTTCTAGGGTGATGAATTCATCTTTGTCACCCGTCATATGTCTTGAGCAGCCACTATCAAGGTACCACTTTTTCTTTGATCTTTTGGCTACAAGACATTCCTGCAATATCATCAAACTTTATGCTTAGGTACCCAAGCTTTCTTGGGTCCTTCATGGTTAGCAGCAATAAAAATTGTTCCTTTCGGAACCCATATTTTCTTAGCTTTAATATTTAACTTGTTGTTTTTAATTTTGCATTCAAAGGATTTGTGACCTTTTTCATTACATTTAAAACAAGTTATATTACTTTGGTTGGCTTTTACAAAAATATTCTTTAGTGATTTCTGTTTTCTTAATGTGTTATATCCTAAACCAGCTTTGTCAAAAACAGCTTTTTGACTATCTAGGATCATGTTAAGTTTAGTTGAACTTAAAGTGAATTTCTCAACAATGTCTTTATATTTTTTAACATCTTTCTTAAGAGAGTCAATTTCTTTAGCTTGCTGTTCTTTATCTAAAGCTAAAGTTTCTATTGATCTTTTAAATCTTTAGTTGAGTTTTTAGTTTCAGATTTTAATAAATCTTTTCTTGATTAAGATTATCTCTTTCTTTCCTAAGTTCTTCTTTTTCATTAGTTAAGTTTTAACTTCTAAAGCTAATTCATTTTTACTTTTAGCTAAACTAATATTTCATTTTTCAAAATTATACTTTTTTTTCAAGGATTTAAAATCAATCATAAGTTCATTGAAAGCCTCAAACATTTCATCAAATGTAAATCATCATTTGAGTTTTCAGAACTTACCTCATTGTCGTTGTCGTCGTCGTTGGCCATGAAATATTGGCAACTTCCTTTTGCTCTTCTTCTTCGACGAGGAAGATTCATCAGACCATGTTGCCATGTATGCTTTCTTCTTTTTCTTGTAGGCCTTTTTCAAAGGACAATCATACTTAAAGTGCCCTGGTTTTTACACTCATAACATACTAAGGGCTCTTTTTCTTTTTCTTTGTCCTTGTCCTTTTTCTTATCCTTTTCTCCTTCAAATCTTGCTCCAAATTTCTTTTTTGGAAGGCCTTTTTCTCATAAATTTCTGAATTTCTTGGCCAAGAGAGCAGTTTCATCATCATCTTCATCATTACTTTCACTGCTGCTCTCTTCCATTTCTGCAGTCTTGAGGGCAAAGTTTTCTTTCTTTTTGTTTCCTCCTCAACATGCTGCCTCATTGTCAATCGTGGGTCATGAAGGATCCTAGAAGCTCCTCTAAGGGTAGTGCATTGAGGTCTTTGCTTCTTGGATTGCAGTGACTTTTGCTTCCCACGATCTTGGTAATGACCTAAGAATTTTGCGAACAAGATCAGCATTAGTATAAACTTTACCAAGACTTTTCAAACCATTCACAATATCAGTGAATCTAGTGAACATGCATGTGATGGTTTCAGTTTGTTCCATTGTGAACAATTCATATTTATGAACCAAAATATTTATCTTTGATTCTTTTACTTGGTTTGTTCCTTCATGTGTAATTTCCAACCTATCCCAAATTTCTTTAGCGGAATTACAAGTTGAGATTCGGTTGAATTCATTTGAATCTAAGGAACAATATAAATATTAATGGCTTTGCATTAAGTTGTGCCATTCTCCTATCATTATCATTCCAATCCCTTTCGGGCTTTGGAACAATAGTGCCATCAATAAGGTGTGTGGGTGTACTAGGTCCATTTAATTATAACACCCCAAAGCTCATAATCAGAAGCTTGAATGAATATCCTCATTCTAGCTTTCCAATAAGAATAGTTTGAGCCATTAAAAAGGAGGTCTATTCGTAGAATGACCTTCAGCAAAACTTGAACCACTTTGTGTTGCCATATGGACTTTAGCTCTTGATCGTGAGATCAAATTCTAAATGAGCACTTGCTCTGATACCAATTGTTGGCCCAGATGGCAACCCAAGAGGGGGGGTTGGGGGGGGAATTGGGTTCTTAACTTTTAATTAATTTTAGTTAGAAGATGTGCAAGTGAGAGGATAACTAATAAGCAAAGCACAAGCAAATAATGAGAGATAGAGAAGAGAAATTAGGCACGGCAAACACAAGATAATTTTATAGTGGTTCGGTGCAACCAACACCTACGTCCACTCCCAAGATTCACTTGGGTCCACACTATAATCTCTCTAGATTACAGCCGAGTTGTTTTCCAAGCTCACAACTCAAACTTGTTGTTTTACCGGGTGCACAACGAACCCAGCTGGTTTTAACTCGGGCTTACCAGCACAAAACCCTACACGTTGTTTTTCGGGCTCACAACTAACCCAACACAAGCACTCCGGCTTGTAACGAGGTATACCAACCTCCACTATTCAATCCACTGATTGAATCAGCAAACAAATAAATTGTTTGAACAATAAGTGCTCCCTTGAGCAAATATACAAATGAAGTACAAAATGGGTTAGAAAAGCCTGATATTTGCAGATGGTAGATGCTTGGGCTTTCTCCCTTCTTCTCTTCAACTCCTCTTGAAGTGTTGAATCACGCCTCAGCAAGATTCTTGACCGTTGAAGCTTTGGAGTTGAGATGAAGCTTTTTCCTCTTTTGAAAATCCGATTTGACCTTTGAAAGCTTTGGATTTTCTTCTGACTTTTGTGGAATGATGGAGGAGCAGACGAATCTTTCTCTTGGATTTCACTCCTTTTGAATCACTCTTTGAGCTAAATGATTTTTCCAATATGCTCTGTTTTTCCCTCTTTTCAAATGATACTCTTTTCTCTCTTTTTGATTTTCTCTTTTTTTGATTTGAAAAGGCTCCTCTATTTATAGAATCTGCAAAAATATATCCGTTAGAGACAAGGAAAAATAGCCGTTATTCAAAAATCTTACCGTTGGGCTGATGTGTCATCGTTAAAAATCGCGCCCAGAATTCGCGGAGTCGACTCGAGCTTTGTGGGAGTCGGCTCGAGTCGATTACCAAAAATAGAAACATTTTAAAATTGAAGGGTCGACTCGCGAAAAGTGTCGGCTCCTGAAAGTCGGGAGTCGACTCGAGAAAATGGGGAGTCGACTCGAGAAGTGCTCAAAAATGGGTTCTGTTGTTTGAGCGAGTCGGCTCGCACAGTCAGAGTCGGCTCGAAAAAGTTCAGGAGTCGACTCGGAAACTCTTGAGTCGGCTCGGGACCGATACAAAAATCAGAAAAATTTCTGATTGACTTTAAAATTGTCCCAATTAAATTTAAAATATAAATTTGACTTGAATACATTAAATATGTTTAATGGATTCAAGACATGTTCCAAGAATTCATCGATTGAATTTAATGTGTAAAAATTCCTTTTTGAATTTTTAAGCATAGAACTTGAAACTTCTTTTTCAATTGATTCAAAACTCATTATATAACCATTGATAGTTCATTCTTTTCAATTTGAATAAGCTCAAGGTTTTTGATAAATAAACACATTGTTTTCTTTAAGATACTCATGGCTTTTGGAAATCATCAAAATCAATAAAGTTGGGGCAATTATGTTTTAATAATTTCTCAACAGAGAGATATTCTTTAACAAATACTTTCCCAGGAGTGTACAGAGACAGATGGAATCAGAGTTTATCAAATTGGAGCAAAAGGATCTTTCTGTGGCCCAGTATGAAGCTGAATTCACCAGGTTGACCCATTTTGCTCCAAATATTGTGACCAATGAAATGGCCAAGATCATCCGATTCACTGAGGGACTGCGACCCAGGCTGAGGCAAGCAGTCAACACATTTGAGCTTCTCACTTACAGTGCTATGGTGAATAAGGCCTTGGTGATTGAGAGAGATATGAATGCTGTTCAGAAAGATTGGGAGCAGCGAGGAAGAGGAAAGGGCCTACTTCTGGCCAATCCCCAGCTCAGGCCAAGAAGAAGGGTGCACAGCAGGCCCCAGCTAAACCACAAAATAAGGAGACTCGTTGCATTCATTGTGGTAACTCCCTCCCTGGAAAGCCTTGCCACATATTGACTTGTGCCTGCTTCGTCTGTGGGAAAACTGATCACAAGATTGCCACCTGTCCCTTTTGGAAGGATCAACAACCTTCTTTAAGTCAAGGAATGAGCCAGCAGTATCAACAGCAGCCACTGAGGACCCAGGGAAGGGTCTTCAACCTCACTCAGTAGGATGCTGCCGCCTCTAATTCTGTGGTGACAGGAATGATTAAAGTGGGTACTACTTATGCTCAAACTTTAATTGACCTGGGTGCCACACATTCTTTCATATCTGATATCTATCTTGACAAGAATGCATCATTGACACATATTCCTCTGGAGCAAGAGTTGCATATTGCATTTCCGAATGGAGATGTTATGAAAGTTGACACAGTATGCAAATCTTGCCTAATTGTCTTGGAGAATAGGAGGTTGAATGCTGATCTCATTATCCTTCCACTGAAGTTTTTCGATGTTATCCTTGAAATGGATTGGTTGGCCTCCTATCATGCTTCAGTAGACTGCTTCAGAAAGATTGTCAACTTCAAAACTCTAAGTCAGCCTAAATTCAGTTTTATTGGTGGTCAGAAACACCTAGCCTCAGTGTTCATATCAGCGATGCAGGCTGAAAGTATCTAATGAGTGGTGGTCAAGGATTTCTTATTGTAGTCAAGGACCTTCAGCAGGAAGAGATCAAGTTGGAGGATATTCCTATAGCTCGAGAATTCCCTGATGTCTTCCCTGAGGATTTGACTAATTTATCCCCTGATCGGAAGTCGAGTTCTCCATTGATCTAGTTCCTGGAACTGGACCTATATCAAAGGCCCCTTACCACATGGCCCCGGTTGAGCTAAAGGAAATGAATAATCAATTGCAGGAGCTCCTAGATCGGGGATTTATCAGACCCAGTGCTTCTCCTTGGGGTGCTCCAGTTCTATTTGTTAACAAGAAGGATGGCAGTCTTCGACTCTGCATTGATTACCAAAAATCAATAAGGTAACAGTGCGAAATAAGTACCCTCTACCAAGGATTGACGACTTGTTTGATCAACTCCAAGGAGCCCAAATATTCTCAAAGATTGATCTCAGGTCAGGGTACCATCAACTCAAAGTCAAGGAGGGGATGCGCCAAAGACAACATTCATAACCAGATATGGCCACTATGAGTTCTTGGTGATGCCGTTTGGGTTAATTAATGCCCCAGCAGCATTCATGGACTTAATGAACAGAATTTTTAAACCATATTTGGATCAGTTTGTTGTGGTTTTTATTTATGATATTTTGATATATTCCAAGAGCCATAAGGAACATGAGGACCACCTGAGGATTGTGCTACAGATTCTTCGAGAGAAGAGGCTTTATGCCAAGCTGCAGAAGTATGAATTTTGGTTGAATCAAGTATCTTTCTTGGGTCATATAATTTCTAAAGATGGTGTATCTGTGGACCCAAAAAAGATTGAAGCTATCATTAGTTAGAGCCGACCTTCAATGTGGCAGAAGTCAGAAGCTTCTTGGGGTTAGCCGGGTATTACCGTAAATTTGTGGAGAATTTCTCTTGCATTGCTCTACCCTAACTCACTTAACCCAAAAGCGAGTGAAGTTTGACTGGACAGTGGAGTGTGAGAAAAGTTTCCAGGAGTTAAAGCAGCGCATGGTATCGGCTCCCATTATTGTTCTTCCGATAGGATCTGAAGGTTTTACTATATACACTGATGCCTCTCGGAAAGGATTGGGATGTGTTTTGATGCGGAATGAAAGAGTGATAGCTTATGCCTCCAGACAACTGAAACCTTATGAGCAGAATTATCCTACTCATGATCTGAATTGGCTGCTATGGTTTTTGCTCTGAAGATTTGGCGATATTATCTATATGGAGTGTCATGTGATGTGTATACAGATCATAAGAGTCTAAAATACATCTTCACACAGAAGGAGCTGAATTTAAGGCAGAGAGGTGGTTGGAACTATTGAAGGATTATGACTGAATCTACAGTATCATCCTGGGAAGGCCAATGTAGTGGCAGATGCTTTGAGCAGAAAATCCTCTTCTGAGTTAGCTGCTATGATTACTTCCCAGCCCCACATATTAAGAGATCTGGAGAAGTGGGAGTTTGGTTTGAGAGTACAACAGTCTGATGGGCTAGTTGCAGCACTTGTACTCCAGCCGACCCTGGTTGATAGAATCAAGTCCTCTCAGATAGAAGATCCAGATTTACAAAAAATTAAAGAAGCTGTGCAGTTAGGAGTTCAGAATGAATTCTATGTAATGGAGGATGGATCCCTGTAATTTGAAGGAAGACTTTGTGTGCCTAACATTGAGGAGCTAAAGGCTAAAATTTTAAAGGAGGCTCACTACTCTCCTTATACTGTGCATCCAGGTGGCACTAAGATGTATAGAGACTTAAAAAAAAATTCTTGGTAAAAAGGTATGAAGAGGAAAGATTTATCATATGAGGAGCATCTTGTGCGTATCGTAGATCGCAAGGATCAGGTTCTTAGATAGCGTATCATTCCCTATGTTAAGGTACAATGGAGTAATCATTCTGAGAGGGAGGCTACTTGGGAACTTGAGGAGAAAATGAAAAAGAAGTATCCACAACTATTTGAGTCTTAATATAGTTAATGATGTAGTTACGCTGTTGATATTTGAATAAAGACTTAGTTGATTGTGTGATGATATTTGAATTTTAATTTTCTCTAATGAAAGTGTATCAATTTGAGGCCAAAATTTTTATAAGGAGGGGAGAATGTAATCCCCGATTTCGTTAACTGCCCGTGAGAATTGATCGTGAGATCGGAACGATTGACTCGAGGGACTCCTACAGTTGTGCGAGGTGTTTGAATTTCAAACCCCCGGGATATGATTATCAGATCGCGAAACTTAATTGCGATATTCTTGGAATAGATAACACCTGACGATTGTATTTTCAAATATCTCATAACTAACGGAGTCCTAAATCTCTTGATTTAAGGAGTCTCCGTCACCTTTAAAGGATCACGCGAACCCTCCTTCCCATCATCCTCGAACGCCTCCTTCCCATCATCGTGCACAGATCTGCTCCTGGTAAGTCCCCTATCCATGCCAGAGAGAGAGAGAGAGTAGGGATTAGAGAGTGAGAGAGAGCCAGAGGAAGAGTGAGAGAGGTAGAGGCAGAGAGCTTCCATGGTAGCCGGTTTGATCCTCGGTTCGGGCCGGCGGCGTGCCCGTTGCCTCGCTGGCCTGAGCTCCGATCGGAGACCCCCATCGGCGCCGGCCAGGCATCCGATGGAGGTCCGACCGGCCATGGTGGCCGGCCGTGCCACCGGCACGCCTCCTAGTCGTGGCGGATCGTGAGAGAGAAAGGGAGAGATGGAGTAAAATTGGAGAGAGAGAGAAGGGGGGCCGACCGCGGTAGCGGCCGGCTCTGGTCCGGCCACCGGCGGTTGGGCCGCCGCTAATTTGGTCGGCGGCGGCCCTGGCCACTGGCACGAATTGCTCCTTGTTTCGTTTGAAATAGGGGAGCAACATAAAAAAAGAAAGCTTGGGCCGATCGGGCTGCTTTGATTTGGGCCTATTTGGCCGTTCTAAAGGCCAGTTTGAGCTGCTGTTTGGGCCCTGTAATGGGCCGAGAATGGCAAAATAATTATATGGCCCGAATCAGGATTGATTCTAGTTTCTGGGGATAATTTTGTTTCCCTATTTGAGTGTATACATTGAGAGATATTCGAGCCCAAAGTTGAGCCCGTGAAGTGGTCTGGGTAGAGTTTTAAGAATCATTTTATTATTCAGATTTTAAAATTTAATAATGTAAAATGATACTGTAGGTGCCCAGGTGTCCAAATAGCTGGGTTATCAATTAGAATTTGCATACTGAGGTAAGTAAGCCAAGTATTATAATTTCATAGATTATTTAATTTATAAATTATGAATTTACAATTAGATGCATGTTTATGAAATGTGAAAAATGAAGTTCATTTATTCTAAATTAATGTATAGTACCATAAATTTATAAATAAGTATTTGTTATGATATGACTTATATGAGTATATGCAAAAATATAATTATGTTAATTATACAAATTATGTTGGTACTATCGAGATGATAAAATGCAATCATGATGATGACAGTGAAATTTAGTGTATGTGTCGCCGCGGTTCTCATATGACTAGAAATGCCAAGTGATACGTGACCCACCTCCACAGGAAAAGATGTGGAGGTCACACATCCGTAGGATGTGTTCTGATGATAGATTATGATATGGCATAACACTGGTACCAGGACCCTTCCTCTTAGGGACATTTAAGAGTAATACACAAGATGAGTGTTGTAGGGCCGTGAGACACATAAAGAAAAACATTGACAGTATAAATAGTGTTTGGTTTATATTGCATATTCTAGTATTTATTATTTAATTAAGCTTCTAAATTATTTTGATATGATGACATGAATATGCTATAGCATGATAAATGTAATTTGAAATTGTATTAGGCTTACTTATTGAGTGTGAGCTCATAAAATTCTCACAATATTTTTCAGAGCCTCAGGAATGAAGAAGGATATTTGGGATAGATGGAGCTTCTATTAAATAAACTTGTTCCATTATATTGATATAGTTCAGTATTGCTTGTGTGTAGGGCAGGTAGCCCAAGACTGATAATTATGGTTTGTAATAAATCATGGATTTAAAATTTTAGTTTATATTGATTTATGTGATGAAGTTCGAGACGCCTTGCATGCTTGGCATGCGGCGGGTTGTCACCCTAGCTCGGGTTTTGGGACTGGGGCGTGACAATCAATCTCCTTGCATAGAATAAAAAAGCAAAATAAAAGAGAAGAATAGAAGAAATAAAGAAGAAATATAAAAAAGAGAGAGAAAAAGATGGTACAAAGCACAACATAACAGCCTCCCACCCATGACTCATATAAAAGACTATAATGACAACTTTACAGCCATAATCCACCTAGAAAACAAAGAAGAAGAAAGAGAGAGAAAGTGTACAATGGTGTGAAGGAAAGTAAATAGAGGGTGATGGAGGTGAAAGAGTGGAGGAGGGGTGGGGTTTATGAAGGAGAAGTCCTAAAGAGTTTGATATAGATGAGGATGGAGATTTCGAACGAGAGAAAGTTAGAGATGAGGGAAACATGTTTCGACAAAGGAGCAAGCTCATGAGGCCTTGGTGTAGGGATATAATATGGCAACGCCCTCTTACAGGAAAATGGGGTGAATGTGAAAGGAGTAATTGGTGGCACAATTATCACAAAAGGCCTAGTCAATGAGAAAGGTATCAAAGTTAAGAGTGAGGAATCAAAATGAGGGGATCGAGAGGGATCAGGTGTTGATCTCCACATGTGGCACTACCATTTTTTAGCCAAGAGAATATCAAAGAAGGTACTGAATCCATTAGGGATAAGGAACATGTTGTAAAGAATGTGATTACAACATTAATGAAGTGGTGGGACTTGATAACGACAGTGTGGGTGGTGGATCTGATGGCATGTTCGTGGGGGGGGGGGGGGGGGTATGGAAGAGGTTGATAGTGCTAGTGATGGTGCCAAGGAAGGCAAGGGTAAATGTAGAGTAGTTGGGGAGAAGGATGGGAATGCCACCTCACCAAATACAAGGCCTAAAGAAAGAGGTCGTCAGGGAGGATGATAGTAATAGCCATCTAGCAGGTTAAAGGAAAGTCAGCCATAATAAAGTGAGCCTCCTATTAGGGTTTCCTTCCCCTTTTGATGGAATCAATAGGATTTTTTTAATAACTAAAGGGTAATTAAGTCATTTTAGATGGCATTTTAATGATGTTGGGTGTCAAGTGAGCATCGAGACCATATTACAACACTTAATGAACCTAAAGGATTAAATTTGAAAATTTTTAAATGTTATGGGTGACAGGTGAAAATGGACTTAGTTGAGGCTGAGTTTTATAACTTTTCTCCTTTTTGATTCATCTACCTCAGTGGGTGGAGGTTTTAGGGTTTGTATTTTATTATCACCATGGATTGCGACTATTTTGCTCTTATTAATTATAGGGTTTTCCTCTTCTTTTTCCTAAACAAAATATGAATAGACTATCCAAAATATTACTCAAAATAATAAAGGAAGATGGTATAGATGCAAACAAAAAGGACCAAAATGTGTAATACTAGTATTAAGAGATAGAAGATAATTTTGTAATAAGAAGTGTGAAGAGAAAGAGGATCAAATAGGGGTAGGCATGGGTTGGTTATAGGTTAGAACCTAAAATCAACCCAATTAGGATTGTTTCCAAGATTTTAAACCCAAAACTAAATTGATTCTATTCCTGAATCAATCTAGAACTAATTTGATTCGATTAGTTTGATTTTCAGTCAGTTTTTGGATAGAACCAATTTTCTATTGGCTAAATTTTTTCCTCTCAATTATATTTAATAAAAATGATATATAGTTTTTGTTAACTAATCTAACACCAAAGGTCTCTTAATAGAGATAATAGATAACTGATAAGGTATATGTGATGTTTCAAGTTTGTTCCTTAGAAACACTTCTTTTTTTTATTTTACCAACAAAAGAAGGTGGTTAGTTCTCAAATCAAAACTAAAGATTTGACCCTTGAAACCAAGAACCAACATAAATGGTTTAATTGTAAGATTTCAAACCCAGAATTGATCCTATTGACACTTAGAAACAAATTAACATGACCCTATTAGATCATATTAGTATCCATCCCTTTCACTAATAGTAGATATATTTCTTTTTATCCTCATATATTCTAGATAAGTTTGTGATAAGAGTTATAGTTATTGAAGCTAAAACACATTTGTTGAAATATGAGCTCAATGATGAGATAGGCGATTTTCTCCTCTAATAAATGCGGCATCCATTCATATCATTATTTAAAGTTAAATGAAAGAACCATCCTCATATTGTCCTTATATGTATTTCAAGCATCAAAAGCTTTAATCTCTACTACTTGTACTACTTGCAGATCTAGACCATGCACTAATGGTCCATAGATGAAAGATCCTAGGCTTTAATATCAATTTGATTCAATCAAAGCAAAGAAAGAAATTCCTCTAATCAACTCAACTCAAATCTCTCAAATAAAATAATAAATAGTAAGAGTTTTAGAAAATAAGGCTTTATTCTCTTTACTTTCATTAATTTTAAAAATCTATAAATTGTGGTTCATATTATGAATAGAAAATAGAGTATACGCTTTTTGCTTTCCCATCTTCTATTAGTATTATAGTGGATACAAACTAAAGTTTATATCATTTTCTTTCACTCTTTTTATGCATCGTCCTCAAAATTATGATATATACTCTCTATTTATAGTAGTGAGACCCATTTGGATTCTTTTTCTAGTTGAAAAAAAAGGAGAAATTACGAGTTCTATACTATTCTATAGTACTCTCTTTATTTGAGCCACGTTTATCTTCTATTTAGAAGAGAATGAAAGTTTCTATTTTTTTTACTTATGTAATCAAAATTAAGTTCCTCTTCTAATTAATTTGATATAAATTTAAAAATAATAAAATCTTTTAAAAATGTTTATATTTACATAAAAGTTGAATTTTGAGTCTTACATCTTTTTCATTAGTTACATGACCAAATTCTTTTCAAATTAGAATTTATAGTGGATATTTTGATACAAAGTTGACTTTAAAATGTGCCATATTTTATTCTCAAACCTAGTCAAGTTGCCAAACCAGTCCATGGATAGTCAAATAATCCTAAATCAAAATCACAATGAATGATGGTTTACAAATAACTTAAATATGTATTTTGTTATAATTTTCATTATTATTTTTCTGTTGGTTATATGATAATGTTCTTAGAATTTAATTTACTTACACGAATTGCAATAAGTTGCTACTCGATAAGTAGAAGCTTGGGTTCAATTTGCAAAGAATAGCAAAAATAAAAATGGGACATGATATTTTAAAAGGCCTATAGGAAATAAACTTCATAGGGTTCATTATTAAAAGATTATCAATAGTTGAATGACATTCTCTGCTTTGCTAGATATTAAAAGGTTCTTTTTCCAAGGGGACTCGAGGAGATAAAATTTTAAAGATTGGGAAAACCTAAAATGAATGCCAATATGAAACTTTTCATTCAACAAAGTTGAGTGCGAAAAGAATAATATACCTCCTACTGGATGCTTACATTAGTGTGCACATATAAGAGAGTTCTCTATCAATGGAACATAGTAAAAAATGAGAGAAAGAGCTCTAACATTACGATATAGTTCAACCAAAATCTATTATGTGTACTTTTAAATACTGCAATTAATCAAGAAGGGAAAAAAAATCAAAATAGATTCCTTAAGAGGAACAAGAATAGAACCCTTAATCTGCAATATAGTTTTATGCAATATAGTTTTAAAGAGGTGCCATGCATGCAATTAATAAAGAGACCAAAATATTCAAAACACATGTTCCTCAAGAGAAGAACGAGAATAGAATGCTCATAAGGTTACTTGCAATTCAATTTTAAGGAGGTGCCACCCGTATAATGGATAAGAACAGTTGTATTTCCTAGTAAAGTCTATACAATTGCTCACCGCAAATAATTATATCTAGGCTGGTGTGATACATGTGGATTTTTTTTCTTTTAAGAGGTACAGTCAGAATAGCCACCACCATTTCATGAAGACAATGAAATGAGATATATGTGAATATCTAGCGCATTTCAATTAGTGATATATATAGAGCCTTAAAAGAACATGTAAGAAACCATTATTACCATCATAATTTAAGTCCATAATAAAGGGTAACATGATAAATAGCTTTCTTTCGGTGATAGTAGATTAAACAAAGTTATATTATATAGCTATTACCATACTATTTCATCTAGGGATAGTAGTAAAATGACAGAATAAATTCCTCTCCTAGTTAAATAGGATATAAATTATAAAAATAATTTTTTTTTTTGAATCTTAACTCTTACAGCTACTTTTTCTTTAGTTGCATCATCAAATTCTTTTCAAATAAAAATTATCACTATCAGAAATCAGCCTTTCACCAAGGGACATCACCAAGGGATATGTCCCTCAGAAAATTATTAAGGGATTAGAAAGGAATTTTCAAGAAATTTTAAATTACATTCAAAATCTAGTTTCAGTAAGGAATCTCTAAGGGATTTGCTAGGGATATATTTTTCTTGATAAATTTCTTAAAAATTTCTTAGTAATATGTAAGGAATCAGCGAGTAATTATTTAAATAATTTTTAGCAAGATATTTGTAATAAAAGTTTGGTCCCTTAGAGATTACTAAGGGATAAATCCCTTGGTGCTGGTAAGATATTTTTAAAAACAAAAAAATGATATCAAAGAGGGATTTTTTTCTTAAAATTTTTTTAGTAATTTTAAAATCTTGTACCAAGCATATGCATTTACAGATTCTTTTACTAGCATAAAAATAAAAGTCATAGATAAAATTAATATTATGTACTGATTTTTAATACCATATATAGATGCAGATGTTGATACAAAGTTAGGTTTGAAATGTGATACATTATTCTCAAAGTTTGTTCAAACCTAGTCAAGTGGCCAAATCAGTCCATGGATAGTCATATAATCATCCTAAATCAAAATCACAATGAATGGCGGTTTATAAATAACTTAAAATTACATTTTGTTCTAATTTTCATTATTTTTTTTCTATTGGTTATAAGATAATGCTCTTGTGAATTTAATTTACTTTTATGAATTGCAATCAAATTGCTACTCAAGACAAGTTCAAGGTTGGGTACAATTTGTAATGAATGGTAAAAATAAAAAGGAGGCATGAAATTTCAAAAGGCCTATGGGAAACAAACTTCATAGGGCTCATTAAAGGAGTATCAACAGTTGAAAGACAATCTCCATTTTGCTAGATATTAAAAGGTTTTTTTTCAAGAGGTCTCAAGGGTCCAAATTTATACAAGTGGAAAACCTAAAAAGAATGCCAATACGAAACTTTCCATTCAATAGGTTGTATGCAAAGACAATAATATACCTCCTACTTGATGCTCATATTTTCAAACTTATGTGCACATGTGAGAGAGTTCTCTATCAATGGAATATAGTAGAGAGAGAGAAAGGCCTCTAAAAATGGAATATTATAGTTTAACCAAAATTTGTACTCTTAAATGCTACAATTAATCAAGAGGGAAAAAAAATCAAAATACATTTCTCAAGAAGAATAAGAGTAGAAAGCTCTTAATCTGCAATGTAGTTTTAAGGAGGTGCCATACATGCAATTAATCCAGAAACCAAAACAACTCAACACACATGTTCCTTCAGAAAAAAAAAAACAAGAACAAAAGGCTTATAAAGTTACTTGTAATTAAATTTTAAGGAGGTGCAACCCATATAATGGATCAGAATACTTGTATTTTCTTAGTAAAATCTATACAATTGCTCATCATAAATAATTATATCTAGGTTTGTGTGATATATGTGAAATTTTTTCTTTTAAGATGTACAGTGAGAATAATCACCATCATTTCATAAAGACAATGAAATAAGATACATATGAATATCTAGCACATGTCAATTAGTGATATATATAGAGCCTTAAAGAATATGCAAGAAACCATTATTACAATCATAATTTAAATCCAAAGTAAAAGTTAACATGATAAATAGCTTCCACTACAAGAAATTCATGAAATAGCGATGCAGATTAGCGACGCAAATATTCGCACAAAATAATGATAGAATTGCGACGCAATTGCGACCCAAGAAATCTGTGACATAAATTAGCGACGCACTAAATCAGTCGCTAAATAGCGATGGATTTAGCGACTCCAAAAATTTTTGTTGCAAAAAGCGACACATTTAGCAACACATCTTAATGCGTCACTTCTTAGCGACGCATTTTGATGCATCACTTAAAAGCAACGCAATTCAATGCGACGCTAATGAGTTGCTAAATAGCGACTCATTTAAATGCATCGCTAAACAACGATGCATTTCAATGCATCACTAAAGGTTTTAGGGTTTTAGAGTTTTAGGGTTTAATTAGGGGTTTAGGGTTTTAGAGTTTAGGGTTTTCATATTAGGGATTCATGGTTCAGGGATTAAGGGTTTCGGGGTTTTTAGGGTTTTAGAGTTTCAGGGTTTTAGAGTTTTAGAGTTTAGGCTTTTTAGATTAGGGATTCATGGTTTAGGGATTAAGGGTTTCAGGGGTTTGGGATTTTGGTTTAGGGTTTTATGGTTTTATGGTTTGAGGGTTTTAGGGTTCTAGGGGTTTTAGGGTTTTAAGGTTTTAGGTGTTTTAGGGGTTTTAGGTGTATTAGGGATCTAGGGGTTTTAGGAGTTTTAGGGTTTTAGAGTTTTAGGGTTTAATTAGGGATTTAGGGTCTTAGAGTTTAGGGTTTTAAGATTTGGGTTTTAGGTTTTAGGGTTTTGGGTTTTAAGATTAGGTTTATCATTGGTTTAGGCTGCATTCTCAGCCCAAAGGTGTACGTTGATCGGACTGAAGGTAGCATCATTCCTAGATAGAACCTTATAGTCGGTCATTCGGGCATACTATGGTGCCACCGGTACACACCGTTTCATTGGATGGATCGGCCATCCCAGCCCAATGTACAACTACGAGCTTTTTAACAGCAACGCATTTAAATGAGGGTTTAGGGTTTTAGGGTTTTATGGTTTGAGGGTTTTAGGGTTCTAGGGTTTTATGGTTTTAGGGGTTTTAGGGTTTTAGGGTTCTAGGGGTTTTAGGGTTCTAGGGTTTAATTGGGGGTTTAGGGTTTTATAGTTTAGGGTTTTAGGATTATGGTTTTAGGGTTTTGGGTTTTAATTAGGTGTTATCAATGATTTAGGGCATTTAGGTTTAGGCTGCATTCTCGGCACAAAGGCATGGATCGGACTGAAGGCAGCGTCAGTCCCGGATAGGACCTTATAGTCGATCATTCGGGCACACCGTGGCACCGCCGGTGCACACCGTTTTATGGGGCGGACCAGCCAACCCAGCCCAATGTACAACTATGAGCTTTTTAATCATAAAATGATAAACCATATAGTGACGCATTGAAATGCGTTGCTGTTTAGCGATGCATTTCAATGCGTCGCTATTTAGCGACGCAAATTTGCATCGCTAAACAGCGACACACGCAATGCTTTGCTGTTTAGCAACTCATTTCAATGCATCGCTATTTAGCGACGCAATTTTGCATCACTAAATAGCGACGCATTGAAATGCGTTGCTAAACAGCAACACATTTCAATGTGTTGCTAATTTTGGTTTAGGGTTTTATGGTTTGAGGGTTTTAGGGTTCTAGGGGTTTAGGGTTTTAGGGTTCTAGGGGTTTTAAGGTTCTAGGGTTTCTAGGGGTTTTAGGGTTTTAGGGGATTTAGGGATTTAGGGTTTTAGGGTTTAAATGGGGGTTTAGGGTTTTATAGTTTAGGGTTTTAGGATTACGGTTTTAGGTTTTAGGGTTTTGGGTTTTAACTAGGTGTTATCAATGGTTAAGGGCATTTAGGGTTTAGGCTGCATTCTTGGCACAAAGGCATGGATCGGACTGAAGGCAGCGTTAGTCCCGGATAGGACCTTATAGTCGGCCACCCGGGCATACCGTGGCGCCGCCGGTGTACACCGTTCCATGGGGCGGACCAGCCAACCAGCCCAATGTACAACTATGGGCTTTTTAACTGCAACAACTTAAATATACGCTATTGGAGCTAGAATTACCTCGGCTGCTGGCACCAGACTTGCCTTGCAATATTGGATCCGCTTGTTAAGGGATTTAGATTGTACTAGATTGTACTCAATCCAATTATCGGACTCGAAGAGCCGGCCGGTATTGTTATTTATTGTCACTACCTCCCCATGTCAGGATTGGGTAATTTGCGCGCCTACTGGCTTACTTAGATGTGACAGCCATTTCTTAGGCTCCCTCTCCTGAATTGAATATAATTCTCCGTCACCCGTCACGATATCATGCATAGTAGGCCCTACCCGTCTTCTGATTTAGGGGAAATACGTACGGGAGCGGCACAAGGCCGAGCCCGACCGCCCGATCGACCACCTGGGAGGTAACCCGCGATAAGAGATTGAAGCGCCACCGAGGGCTACAGAGGGGAGAAAGGAGCAGCACCACCGCCCACGAGAGGTTACCGAAGGAAGAGGATATATATGTAACATCGCGGCCACCCACGTCACCCCAGGGCTCCAGCAAAACGAGCGGCATAAATAACAATATATCAATAATAAAATTATCATTATATAATATTAAATATAATAAACTATAATTATTACCTAATAAAATTAATATTTTAAAATATTAATATTTAGCGATGCATAACTGCGTTGCTATTTAGCAACGCATTAAATATGCATCGCTAAATAGTGATGCATTTAGCGACGCATGAGTCGCTATTTAGCGACGCAATTCTACGTCGCTAAATTCCCGCCAAGACGGGTTAAGGCGGCAAATTAGCGATGCAATTAGCGACATAATTAATTGCGTCACTAATTAGCGATGCAATTAGCGACGTATTTATTGCGTCGCTGATTAGCGACACAAATATGCGTCGCTAATCCTAATATAAAATCCCTCTATTTGCATCGCTAATCCTAATATATAAATCCCCCCCTTTCTTCTTTCTCCCTCCTCCCCCCCCCCCAACCGGCCGATCCTCTCCCTCCCTCTTTCTCCTCCTCCCTCTTCCCCACCTCCGGCGGCACTACGGTGGCCCTCCGGCACCCGACCACCTCGCCGACGATGCCTATTTCTAGGTAAACCCCCACCTCCCTCCCCCCCTCCCCCCCTCTCCCCCCCATCTCCCTGCCGCCCTTCCCCTCCCGTTGTCGGCCACGGCCCTGCCTGGCCGTGGCCTGGCCATGGTGGCTAGGCCACGGGTAGGGGAGAAATTTTTTTTTTTGCAAACCCCCCCACCCCCCCCAAAACCCCTCCGGCCCTCCCTTTCCCGTCGCCGGCCACGGCCGCGCCTGGCCATGGCTGGGTGGCTGCCGGTCGTGGGCTGGCCACGGTGGCCAGGCCACGGGTAGGGGGGAAATTTTTTTTTTGCAAACCCCCCCCAAACCCCCTCCGGCCCTCCCTCTCCCGTCGTCAGCCACGGCCACTGTCGTGACCGGTGACACCCACTCTGGCCCTCCCTCTCCCGTCGCCGGCCACGGCAGTGGCCGTGGCCATCGTCGCCGACCACAGCCGCTCCCGGCCATGGCCGAGTGGCTGGCGGCCGTGGCCTGGCCATTGGTAGGGGAGAAATTTTTTTTTTCCAAAACCCCCTTGCCCCAAACCCCCTCCGGCCCTCCCTCTCCCGTTGCCGGCCATGGCAGTGGCCATGGCCATCGTCACCGGCCACGGCCACGCCCGGCCATGGCCGGTTAGCTACCGGCCGTGGCCTGGCCACGGGCCACCGGGTAGGGGAGAAATTTTTTTTTTGCAAACCCCCCACAAACCCCCTCCAGCCCTCCCTCTCCTGTCGCCGGCCATGGCCGCGCCTGGCCGTGGCCGAGTGGCTGCCGGTCGTGGCCTGGCCACGGTGGCCAGGCCATGGGTAGGGGAGAAAAAAGAAATTTCCAAACCCCCCCCCAAACCCCCTCCGACCCTTCCTCTCCCGTCGCCGGCTACGGCAGTGGCCGTGGCCGTCGTCGCCGGCCATGGCCCCACCCAGCCGTGGCCTGGCCATAGTGGCCAGGCCATGGGTAGGGAAGAAAAAAAAATTTGCAAAACACCCCCCCCCCCCCCCCCCCCCCAGCCCAAACCCTCTCCAGCCCTCCCTCTCCCGTCGCCGGCCACGACAAGGGGAGAAAGAAAAAAGAATTTCCAAAACCACCCCCCACGCCATGGGCCAAAAAAAAACCCAACCACGGGCCAAAAATATGAACCATCGGCGAAGATTGCAGAAATATGAACTATTCATCCTTGCATCCCAAGCTCAGCAAGTGTTTTACTGTGGATATCCAAGTTTGCGCAACGACAAGCGTGATTGGTGGGCTGTTTCTAAAATCGTCCCATGTTCAGCAATCATATTAGACGAGAGTTCATCAAGTCAATCACCTAAGTGCCCTGCATTTCAAGAGGATAAGATGAAAGTGCATACAATTGAGGATGACATAAGGGCTCCTGAAACATCAGTTAGAGATCCAAATGGTGATGTCCAAGAAATTGAGGATGCAAATGTTCGGTTTCCTTCAGATGATAATGACACTGAATCACAATCCGATACGGCATCGGATGTTGAACCAACATTTGATGAAACAAATGACACCGATTAAACATAGAGGTTTATTCAATTTCAATTTATTTTTATAAGTGCTAAATTTGTACATATTCAATCATTATTCGTATTTATATTGCATGGATCTTTAGTATTTTTAGTATGTCGGGCTGAGATAGATCTTTCGATGATGGACAGAGCGAGCAGGGACGTAGCCCTGCCACATCAGATCACTTCATGAGCATTGGAGATGGAGAGTTTAGATCTATAGCCTTCGAGTCTCACAGCTGATTGGCACAAACCTCTGAGAGTTCTTACTACGCCGGCCATACCGTACTTCGACTGGATGCTGATGGGCAGTAAGTATATACTAATTGTAAACATATGTTTATGTTTTAAAGTCAATTACTTATTAACATGTATTTTTTAATAGCTTTATTGAGCAGCATACTGTATCAAGTCGTATCAGCTCCATATTCCAGAGGCGTGCTGATCCCACTGGATACGATTAGCACCATGTATCTGTGGCCATAAGGGAGTTTTATTTTTCAGAGTTTTAGGTAAACTTATTAAATACAATTTATCACTGATATAAAATTTTTAATCTTAATATATTCTTAAACTAACTATTTATTTCAAAATAGAAAAAGTTTACGTGGGACCCTGCCATCCATGATGCCGTTAGGGCAGCATGGAATGCTCTTGCGGCATGCCGATACTCCGACATGCTTCATCGTTGGAGGAGATCGAGTGAGCATCCTGCACATGTGTCGAAGGGTATTTGGCATGACTGGCAGTAGGTGTGGCAGTCTGAGGCCTGGGAAAGGAGGTTCGCATCAGCCACCATGAACTGTCGATCCGAGAAGGCCGGTCGTGGCATGGGTCTCTCCTGCCACACTGCGGGATCCATTTCGATTTAGGAGCACATGCGCCGTATGGTAAGAAAATATAAATAATTTAATTACTAATTTAGTCATTTGAAAACACTTACATTTATATCATTTCTTCTACTTTTGTAGTCTAAGAAGGAGGGTAGAGATCATGGTGAGTTTCACCTATTCAGGGCGACACACACCAGGAAGGATGGTACCTGGGTTGATGCACGATCACAGGAGGTTACGGTAAGAAATTAGACTTATGTTGTAACTATTTAATTTCTAAACCTTTACAGGTTCGTATAATGATTCATTTATCGTTGATTCTATAATTCAAAGGCACGAGTCGAGGAGCTTCAGTACCAGGCATCGCAGGTCGACTCCACTGATAGAGGGCCGCCTGTTGAACTCTTACTACAGAAGAGTCGACGTGTGTTTTTGGAAGCTATTGGTGCCTAGCCGTGAGAGGGTCTACGGTCTGGACGCTAAAGCTTCTAGATATTTTTTCAGCTCCAGTTCGCACTATTCTGGCGATATTCCTCCTGATCGTTTAGACGATATTCGAAGATCTATTACGGAGGAGGTTTGGCAAGAGCTTGTAGACATAAGAAAGCAAATGCGTCAGATGCAAGATTTGGTTCGCCAAATATTGCAGGGTTCATTCTAGCCTCCGCAGCCTTTCCGTGATCGTGATAGTGCGGATTCTTGATGTATTTTTTTCTACTTATTTGCATATCAAAATTTATAAGTATTAATATATTAAATTTTTATATATTTTTGAAAATTTTATGATAAATGTTTCGATCAATATTTGAATGCAATAAAATTTATAATAATTTAATTTTATTTTAAAAAATTAATTAGTGACTCTATTGCGATGGAAATTTTTCATCGCAATGTTTTTTTAAAAAAATTAAATTTATAATTTTGCGATGCATTAGCGGTGCAAATTGCATCGCAATATTGCGGTGCATCTGTATGGGTCGCAATATTGCGACGCCAAAAAATGCGTCGCAATATTGCGATGCAATTAGTCGCAAAATTGCGACTCAATTTGGAGTCACGAATGCATTGCTAAATTGTGACGCATTATCTTTTATCGCAAAATAGTGATGCATTTTTTTGCGTCGTAATTTCTTCGCTAAATAGCGACGAAATTGCGATGGATTGCTATTTGTGACGAAATTTACAGCGATGGCCAAAATGCGTCGCTAAATTTTTTCCACTGTTCTAATTTCATCAAATGCAAGTATTGTTAAAAATAGAGATTGAAACTATATAAAAGATATAATGTTCAAGAAATATACTAAAGTGGAAGGATAACATTCTTTTAATATGATATGATAATTTTTTTCAACGCTCATAAAACTCAAGACATTTTGCCCTTTTATAGATACATAAGGAAGGATAACATTCTTTTAATATGATATGATAATTTTCTCCGCACTCATAAAACTCAAGACATTTGGCCCTTTTATAAATACATAAAGGTGCCTTTCTAACTTCCCTCATGACATAAATAACTCTTAAATTTCACCAAGACTCTTAGACTTCAACAACACTAATTATTAACTCTTAGACTTCATCAGGACTCTTAGACTTCAACAACAGTAATTACTAACTCTTAGACTTCACCAAGACTCTTAGACTTCACAACACTAATTACTAACTCTTAGACTTCATGCACTAACATTAATTACAAAATTATCTTCCAACATTATCCCCCCTTAATTTTATAATTTTCTTAATATCATCAATCACTAATTTAAAACACAGCTAGGAAAAAAATCCCTTATAGCGCAAGCTCTTCTTTTTGATATAAAAAAATGAATTCCTGTATCTTCTATGATTACTCTTTCAGTATCTTCTATGATCACTTCTTTTTTATCTTCAGCTTCAACTCATTTAACCTTTTGTTACATCTTCATATCTGTTCTTAAAATCTTTATACTTTTCATGCAAATCTTACATAAAGATCGACTTCTATTTCCTGAAAATGAACTTCTTTTGTAATAACATTATAAATATTTTTAAATAAATAATTGCTTGCAAAGCTGCATCGTTTTCAGCTTCTTTTTTGGTAACAGTTCCATGTCCTTCAATCATCAGTCTTCTACTTGAATCTTCAAAATCAACTGTTGTCATAAAAATTGGTGAGTGATTTGGTCTAGATATTTCATAAATGTACCTTGTCGATAAAAAATTTAACTTTTCAAGCATTTTTTTGAGCAATAGCTTGTATGGCGCAACCACAACTATTGTCTTTTCATCCTTCATTTTGCACAATTTGATGTTAAGGTTTTTTTTTTTTTTTTTCCCTTCAACCTCTAAAGATTGCTCTTGCAAAGTCTCTTTATCTTAGATTTTCATATTTCTCTACGGTTGCTTTCAACCCGAAGACTTAATAACCTGATGGAGGATATGAACAGCTTCTTCACAAGCTTCTTCTGACTCTGAAGCAGCTCTCTGATTTTGTGGCTCTCTGGCTTTGATACCAAACTAGATAAAAGATATAATGCTCAAGAAATGTACTAAGAGTGGAAGGATAATATTCTTTTAATATGATATAATAATTTTCTCCACACTCATAAAACTCAAGACATTTGGCCCTTTTATAAATACATGAGGATGCCTTTCTAACTTTCCTTATGATTACAAACAACTCTCAGGTACTACTCATAGACTTCAACAATACTAATTACTACCTCTTAGACTTTACAAGGACTCTTAGACTTCAACAACACTAATGGTTAACTCTTAAACCTCATCAGGACTCTTAGGCTTCAACAATGCTAATTACTAACTCTTAGACTTGATGCACTAACATTAATTACAAAATTATCTTCCAACAAGTATAATTAGTTTGAAAGCAATTCTGCAGCAAGTCGACTGAAAATTCTGCATGCTGTGAAGCACCATACTGATGCTAAGGAAATAATATCATCATCAATCATATATATCAAACAAAGTAAAAAAGAGCAGAAATAAGAACCCATAAATACCTTGAGAACTCTTAATTAGAAGGGTCCAATGCCACCGCGCTGGTTGTTCCTCAAAGAGCTTGCTCCTCCCGCATGCTGACCACCACCAGCTGGTCCATTGCTTCCTCCGCCAGGGCCAGAGGCATTTGACCCCCCGGCCTGGCCACCAGGTGTTCCCTTCGGAGTATCTCCCCATTCGATCAAATCAATGATGCTGAAACGAGGCTGTGGTTGCGGGGGTGGGGGCCTCGCTCGAGCAGCAACTTGATACTGCAGCCTCGTATTGTCCAATTGCAGATAAAACGCCCGGTTCTGGAGATTCACAACATTGCTACAATTATCTAGGATATGCAATGGCCATAATAGACAACTAAGAAACTAGATATCACGTATGAATGGAGGTTATGTCTACATGCCAAACATATCCAAGCATGTTCATGTAATTCTAAGGAATTGATATCTTAAACAATGACTATAGAAAGAGTCAAGCACTATTTATGAAGTATCAGGTAGAACATGTGACTGTAAATTTACATATTAGTTCAATAATGAATTGTAAATGCATACAATCTGTAATCAACACCATAATATTATAATGTGAATATTAATAATTACTAACAAATAGAAACAGAGATTGTTTACTTGTCAATCATGGCAATGCACTACCAGTACAAATGAACCCAGACAAGTCCCCATTGCAATAGTGAAAGCCCCATCCTATGCCATTCAGAACCATTATCATAAAGCAAAAAAAAAAAATGATCATACCACTATTGCACCTAATATACCAATACATTCTTCAATCTTGCAAGGATTAACATATAGGCACTATAAGCACCAGCATACACCGCTATCCTTTTAGGATCAAGCATGCACACAATATAGAAATCATTTTGTTGCCTAATTTGGGATGGATTAAGCAGATAGGTGACATAGACTTTGGTACAGGCTTGATCTGTTGTAGATCAAGCATGTTGGCACTAATGGGTGCTCAAATCTATAGAGACAAGAATAAATCAAAGACAAATAGGCCATAAAATGGTAGAATCAAGGTAGGGCTTAGCTAGAAATTGGGGATTAGGGTTGGGGTTAGATTTGGAGTAGATCAAGAAAGAGATGAGGCTGACGGCCATGAGATGTATTAGGGTTTAGATAGAAATTAAAGCTACAGTTAGGGCTTTAGCCCCAATATGAACAAGCGCTTATTGAAATATCGAGAGGAATGCAGAGGATGGAGGAGAAAAGTAAGGGCTTGATCGGAGGAGGGATGGATGAGACGACGAAATGAGAAGGATAAGAAGAAGCATATGAAAGAAAAGAGGGATGAGTAAGAGGATGACAGTATAAGGAAGCAAACCTTGAGCAATGGAGGGTGATCGATGAAACTCCAAGGTGGGGATTGTAGCTGAAGGAAGCCAGAGCGATATGGAAAGGGAGAGAAAAGGGAAGGAGGATTCCCGAAGGAGGCAATAGTAATGAGTAAAACTCCAACTGAAGCGGTGGGTGAACACAGAAACACATCTTCCACTTGTCGCATTTTGTCGTGTGGTCGACTCTACAGTATAACTGCTTGCAGTAAGTATAGCCTTGCTATGACTCCAAATGTATGGACCCCGCACTGTTTACATGCATCCAAATAATAAAAAAGGCAACCTTTTGCTACTGGTGTTCATTTTCACATGATGCGGTTCGAAACATTGCCTAACTTAATTACAGTAGTTATAAGATGTGAATGATGAATTTAAAACAATTAATTTGATTAGTTTCAAACACCACCAAAATTTAATTACAATAGCTATGAGAAATGGATGATGAATTTAAATAGATCAATTTGTTGATTGCATCATGATTGCAATGGAAACAATTTTGCTCCATAATAGGTATTGAACAATTAGCTTGCATGCCAACATTAAATGGATGAGTGAAAACTACGTTACTAATATGTTTAGAATTGTTTACCTCCTAGCTAGTGCAAAACATGCAATATGGCTTATTTGCACTAAGTTTGATTATGGTAACTTGAAGACACATGTGATGAGTTCGCATGGATTAATTTCTTAATTATAGGGTAATTTTAATGATGATAATGTCACTATAAAGTGCAATAGTGTAACTAATGAATAATTAGAGTCATGTTATCATTAGATAGGGGAGTAGCAAGCAACCCAAAATTTTATTTTTATTTTTCTTGTGTTTATGTTTTGTTTTTTTATTTCTTATTTTTGTTTTGAGAAGAGGGCCATGTTAATATTACATTGCACCCATGTGCCTCTTGTACAAACTAGGCATTGGTGGCTTCGTAGATATTTAGTTTATGAAGTTATTGTTGTTATATCACTAGTTCAAAAAAGCATGCTTATGATTCAAGGTTTTGTGTCAAATTGACATATCTTTAATTAGTAACTAAACACATAGCAAAACATATTTTATATCGACTATTGTGAGGACCCTTGATAATAAGTGTTTAGTCCTATATTTGTGGTGCATATATATTTAGTCCTACATTTATTATTTATTAAAGATATCTTAGATACTTATGTGATGTCAAGAAATATAAATATTGCCTTCTAGCTATCATTTTTGGGTGAAGTATACTTAAACAAACAAAGATCATTTCATTTGGTGTAAGAACCAAGAATTTCACTTGAAAAAGTTAGCTAAGAAGTGTTATTTAAGCTCCTTGATCTTGTATGATACCCAAGATTTACTTATAAGCATATAGCTAATGCGAGACTAAGTACACGCTAGCATGCATTCTTATACATTCCTCCTATTTAAGCCTTATGATCCTTGCTAGGTTAAGGGTCTAAAATCTAAGTCTAATCAAATCTAATTATGATCGACTTATGATCAGCCTCGAAAGAGTTTTTATATTAAATGTCCCCTACTTTATATAGGCTATGGGCTAATTCTACTTTAATACATTTATAATAATTTAAGACTTTACCCGAAAAAACCTAGTTGGAAAGTATTATTAGGGTTTCTTGATCCTGCATAGATATCCAAGATCTCTTCAGTACATACTTAATTTGGGATCAAAGACATACCAGGATGGGCTCTCATATTGGCTTTCTATTCAATAGCCATCAAAAAGTCTAAAAGGAGGCCGAGTCTTCCTTCCCTCCCTATTTAAAGCCTATAGCCAATTTTCAAACCACATTGCTGCCACCATCAAGAAATTCAGAAGCCAATGAGATTAAAAAAAAAATTGATTGACCATCATTGGGAAAGTCATCAGAGATAAGTAATCTCTTTCTCTCTACTTATTCTCTCCCTTCCTTGCCTTTGCTGGTGTTGATTAGATGACAATAGCCATTGGAGATAATAAATCATGCGTCTCTAAACTGCGACCAAATTGCGACGCCTCAGCGATAAAAAGAAATAACGACGCCATTAGCGACACAGAAAAAATGCGTCGCTAAATAGTGACGCATTAGCGACGCAAAAACCAGAAAAAATTAAAAAATCATTAATTTAGCGATGCAATTATTGCGTCGCTATTTAGCGACGCATGCAAAAATTTAGGAAATTTTTTAAAAATAGTTAATTTAGCGACACAACTAATGCGTCGCTATTTAGCGATGCATTAACGATGCATTTACCAAAAAAATTAAAAAAAAATTTTTAATTTTAAAAAATAAAACTTTAATTTAGCGATGCAATTATTGCGTCGTTATTTAGCGATGCATTTATAAAAAAAATTTAAAAAAAATTTAATTTTTAATTTAGCGATCGGGATCATGCGCTTGGATCGATCGCAACCGTTGGATATAGCCGATCGGATGGATCACAATGGTCCGATCGATTATCGCCGATTGGGATCATGGCTCGGATCGATCGCAACCATCGGATCATCTTCGATCGGATGCATCGCAATGGTCTGATCGATCATCGCTGATCGGGATCATGGCTTCGATCGATTGCAACCGTCGGATCGTCGCGGATCGGATGGATCGCAATGATCGGATCGATCATCGCCGATAGGGATCATGGCTTGGATCGATCGCAACCGTCGAATCATCGCTGATCGGATGGATCGCAATAGTCCATTCGATCATCATCGATCCGGATCATAGCTCCGATCGATCGCAATCATCGGATCATCTCTGATCGGATGGATCGCAACGGTCCGATCGATCAGCGCCGATCATGATCATGACTTGGATCGATCGCAACCATCGGATCATTTTCGATCGATGCATCACAACGGTCCGATTGATCATCGCCGATCGGATCATCGCGGATTGGATGGATCGCAATGATCGTCGCGGATCGAATGGATCGCAATGATCGGATTGATCATCACCGATTGGGATAATGGCTTGGATCAATCGCAACCATCGATCGATCATCGCCGATCGAATGGATCGCAACGGTTCGATCGATCATCGCCGATCGGGATCATGTTCGATCGATCGCAACCGTAGGATCATCGCGGATCAGATGGATCACAACGATCGGATCGATCATCGCCAATCGGGATCAGGCTTGAATCGATCGCAACCATCAGATCATCGCCGATCGAATGGATCGTAGTGGTTTGATCGATCATGCCGATCGGGATCATGGCTTGGATTGATTGCAACCATCGAATCATCGCTGATCGGATGGATCGCAACAGTCCGATCGATCATCGCCGATCCGGATCATGGATCGAATCGATCGAAACCGTTGGATCGTCGATCGGATGCATCGCAACGGTCCGATCGATCATCGCCGATCGGGATCATGGCTTGGATCGATCGCAACCGTCGATCATCGCTGATCGGATGGATCGCAATAGTCCATTCGATCATCGTCGATCCGGATCATAGCTCTGATCGGATGCATCACAACGGTCCGATCGATCATTGTCGATCGGGATGATGGCTTGGATCGATCGCAACCATCGGATCATCACCGATCGGATGGATCGCAATGATCCGATCGATCATCGCCGATCCGGATCATCTCTCCGATCGATCACAACCATCGGATCGTCTCTGATCGGATGGATCGCAATGGTCCGATTGATCATCGCCGATCAGTATCATGGCTCGGATCAATTGCAACCGTCGGATCGTCTCCGATTGGATACATCGCAATGGTCTGATCGATCATCGTCGATTAGGATCATGGCTTTGATCGATCGCAACCATCGGATCATCGTGGATCGGATGGATCGCAATGATCGGATCGATCATCGCCGATCGGGATCATGTCTTGGATCGATCGCAACCGTCGGATCATCGCCGATCGAATGGATCGCAACGGTCTGATCGATCATTGCCGATCGAGATCATGGCTTGGATCGATCGCAACCATCGGATCGTCACCGATCGGATGGATCACAATAGTTCGATCGATCATCGCCGATCCGAATCATGGCTCGGATCGATCGCAACCGTTAGATCATCTCTGATCGGATGCATTGCAACGGTCCGATCGATCATCGCCGATCGGGATCATGGCTTGGATCGATCGCAACCGTCAGATCATCGCCGATCGAATGGATCACAACGATCTGATCGATCATCGCCGATCCGGATCATAGCTCCGATCAGATGCATCGCAACGGTCCGATCGATCATCGCCGATTGGGATCAAGGCTTGGATCGATCGCAACCTTCGGTTCATTGCCGATCGGATGGATCGCATACGATCGATCGATCGATCATCGTCGATCCGGATCATGGCTCGGATCGATCGCAACCGTCGGATCATCTCCGATCGGATGCATCGCAATGGTCCGATCGATCATCGCCGATCAGGATCATGGCTTCGATCGATTGCAACTGTCGGATCATCGCGGATCAGATGGATCGTAACGATCGGAAAGATCATCACCGATCAGGATCATGGCTTGGATCGATTGCAACCGTCGGATCATCGTCGATCAAATGTATCGCAATGGTCCGATCGATGATCGATCGAGATCATGGCTTGGATTGATCGCAACCATCAGATCGTCGCGATTGGATGGATCGTAACCGTCGGATCGATCATCGCCGATCGAGATCATGGCTTGGATCGATCGCAACCATCGGATATCATCGCCGATCAGATGGATCGCAATGATCGGTTTGATCATCGCCGATCGGGATCATGGCTTGGATCGATTGCAACCGTCGGATCGTCTCCGATCGAATGGATCGCAACGGTCCGATCGATCATCGCCGATCGAGATCATGGTGTCGATCGATCGCAACCTTCGGATCGTCGCAGATCGGATGGATCGCAATGATCGGATCGATCATCGCTGATCGGGATCATGGCTTGGATCGATCGCAACCGTTGGATCGTCGCCGATTGAATGGATCGTAATGGCCCGATCGATCATCGCCGATCGGGATCATGGCTTGGATCGATCGCAACCGTCGGATCATCGTCGATCGGATGGATCGCAACCGTCGGATCGATCATCGCCGATCGGGATCATGGCTTAGATCGATCGCAACCGTTGGATCATTGCCGATCGGATGGATCATAACGATCCGATCGATCATCGCCGATCCGGATCATAGCTTCGATCGGATACATCGCAACCATCGGATCGATCATCGCCGATCGAGATCATGGCTTGGATCGATCGTAATCGTCGGATATCATCGCCGATCGGATGGATCGCAACCGTCGGATCGATCATCGCCGATTGGGATCATGGCTTGGATCGATCGCAATCGTCGAATCCTCGACGATCGGATGGATCGCAATGGTCCGATCGATCATCGCCGATCAGGATCATGGCTTGGATTGATCGCAACCGTCAGATCAAAAATTAAATATATCAATATATTAAATTATCATTTTGTAATATTAAATATAATAAACTATAATAATTATGTAATAAAATTAATATTATTAAATTAATTTTGTAAAATATATTGTGACGCATTTTATATGCATCACAATATTAGTTTTAAATTAGTAAACTAATATTGCGACGCATATACAATGCGTCGCAATATTAGTTTTAAATTAATAAACTAATATTACGACGCATTCATTATGCGTCGCAATATTGCTTATGCATCGCAATATTAGTTTTAAATTAGTAAACTAATATTGCGATGCATTCATATGCGTCGCAATATTGCGATGCATATACAATGCGTCCCAATATTAGTTTTAAATAAGTAAACTAATATTGCGATGCACCGTTTTTGCGTCGCAAAATTGCGATGCATATACAATGCATCGCAATATTAGTTTACTAATTTAAAACTAATATTGTGAAGCATTGTATATGTGTCGCAATATTGCGACGCATAACGAATGCGTCGCAATATTACTTTACTAATTTAAAAGTAATATTGCGACGCATTGTATTTGCGTCGCAATATTGCGATGCATAATGAATGCATCGCAATATTAGTTTTAAATTAATAAACTAATATTGCGATGTATATACAATGCATCGCAATATTGCGACACAAATCTATTGCGTTGCTATTTTCCTGCCAAAATGTCTATTGGCGGCAACTTAGCGACGCAATCTGTGACGCATAATATGCGTTGTCCTAATTTATTAAACCCCCCCTCTTCTTCTTCCTCCGAACGAGCCCGACCCCCCCCCCCAAACCGGCGTCTCCGTTCTCCTCCTCCCTCTTCTCCGGCTCTCCGGCACCCGATGACTTTCAGGTACCCCTCCCTCCCTCCCTCCCCCCTCACCCCCTTCCCGTTAAAAAAAATAAAAAATTAGGTATTAGAGGGGTTTTTTTCCCACCACCCCACCCCCTTCCCGTGGCCGACAACTCGGTGGCCTGGCCACCGTTAAAAAAAAATGGCCGGGGGCCCCTCCCGTTCAGGCCACGGCGGCCGTGGCAGGCAACTCGGTGGCCTGGCCACCGTTTAAAAAAAAATGGGCGGGGTTCCCACCCCCCCCCCTCCTGTTCGCCGTCGCCGTCGTTGGCGCTGGCAACTCGGTGGCCTGGCCACAATGGCCAGGCCGCCGTTAAAAAAAAAAATTGTGGGGGGGGGGGGGTTTTCCCCACCCCCCATTGTTGCCGACGACGGCCACGGCCATGGCCGAAAAAAATGGGGGGGGGGGGGGGGGGTTCCCCACCCCCTATCGTTGCCGGCGACGGCCACGGTCGTGGCCATCAACTCCGGCCACGGCCGTGGCTGGCCACGGTGGCCAGGCCACCGGTTAAAAAAATTATTATAAAATAATATTTTATAATATTACAGAATTTATTAGAAAATATAAATTTTTTTATAAATAATAGTTTTAAAACAAAATATATTGTTTATTAAAAATAAAAAATTTATTATAAAATAAAAAAATTTATAATACAAAAAATTGCATAACTAATTTTTTAATTAATACCAAAAATTTATTATAAAATAATATTCTATAATATCACAAAATATATTGCATAACTAATTTTTCAATCAAAAATTAATTAATAATATAAAAAATATTCATAGTAAGTTGTTTTGATATTATAATCTTAATAATTTATTCGATCATATTATTTTATATAAAAACAAAAAGGGTTTTTTTCCCAACCCCTTTCATGAAAAAAAATAATTAAAAATATAAAGGGGTTCCCTACCTTTCTTGTCGGCCATGGCAGTGTCCGTCATCGCCGCGCACGGCCTTGTCCGGGTGGTTGTCGTCCGCGGCTTGGCCACGGTGGCCGATCCATGGGCAGGATAAAAAAAAATAATTTTGAACCCTCATAGAAGTCCCATTCGGCTATTTTTTAATTAATACAAATAATTTATTATAAATTAATATTTTATAATATTACAAAATATTTTGCATAACCAATTTTACTGATTAAATTAATTATTTAATATTATAAAAATATTACTCGTAAGTTGTTTTGATATTATATCTTAATAATTTATTGGATCATATTATTATATCACTTAAATTTAGAGAACATCTATAGTAATATTATGAGGGTTCTAATTTTAAAATAATGGGCGGACAGGCATGGTGCTCCCGGCCACGTGGCCACTAGCCGGCCACGTGTCCATCTCGCCCGGCCACGTGGCCAGCCCGCCCTGTTATGTCTTGATTATTTACATTCTGGGATGCATTAGATTAATATTTAAAGTTTATTGATATTTATTTCTTTATAGCTGTTTATGCAATAATATTTGTGCATTTGTAGTTATTTACAATTGTTATGTCTTGATTATTTACATTTGATTCAAATTGAATGATGCATTAAATTATGTAATGCTAGAATGAAAATCTTGTTGTAGTTTTATTTAATTTTCAGCACCGAATTAGTAGTCCAATGATTTATATTTTAGTCTTCACATACATTTATATTGGATATAATAATCTTAAGAAGTCAGTGACTATATATAGAACACTATTCCTATATAGGTATAATTGACAAGAATTTATGAATAACAAGCATAAGTATGATCGTCTTTGGATTTCCATATTATTTCTCACAACACTATAACCTTTAGACCCGTTTGAGAATTTGTAAGACTTAGTCTTACAAATTCTCAAATTGTCCTGGTGGACAGTTCGAGAATATTTTTACGATATGTTAATCTGCTATTAATCATCGTTGGTTGAGATTGCGGTTTATATTTGCTCATACATTCTCCTAGTGTGGCATATATGCCACACATTTAGGAGAACATATGGGGAAATGCTGCTGAAATTTCAACGTAAACGATCGATGATAATTAATAGCAGAATAACATATCACAAAAATTATTCTTGAATGGGATAGGGCCTTACCTTTTAGACATGGAGTGAAGTTGGAATTAATTTAGGACACTTGATTGCTAGTGAAGTCTCATGATTGAACGGACCGCCTTGCGGCCCGGCCTGAACCTAAGCCCTAGCATTAGCCTAGCATGAACCTGTGCCTCGGTCCTTGCAGCACGACAAGGATCATAGCCGTGGCCCGGCCTTGCAGGGTAGGGACCTTAGTTGTGTAAAAGAAAATTGGTTTAGTTATAAATGATTTAAATAGTTGTTATTTACCTTAGTTGTGTAAAAGAAATAATTTAGTTATATATTTACTAATGCTAATATAGTTTTTTATTATGGTTTCCTTTAATGGTTTACCAGAAATTGTATAAGTCGGTCAAAAATGAGCTGTGCTCGCTCGTGGATGTATGCAAGGATAAAAGATGGCTTGCTTAATCCAGATTTTCTGAATGGATTGGAAGAATTTATCGCATTTGCATGTAGCCAACCTGAATGGATGGATGGGCATAGGATTAGGTGCCCATGCAACTTTCACAGGTGTCAGAATAAAGCCTACAGAGATGTTGAAACTGTTAAGGTGCATTTGTGTAAAAAGGGGTTTGTTCCTGAATACGATGTTTGGTACTGTCACGGTGAACCAGAGGAAATTCCAACAGCTGTTACAAGCCAACAAGTATCAATTCCCGAAGATGAACCATTTGTGAATTTAAACATATATGAAGAAATGGTGATGAATGCATCGGATAATGAATTCAATCAGAATACATTTATGGAAGAACCAAATCCAGATGCACAGCAATTTTATGATATGTTACGTGCTGCAAATCAAGAATTGTATCCTGGTTGAGAGGGTCATTCCCAGTTGTCTACGGCTGCTCGGTTGTTGAATATTAAGGTAGAACATTGATTATCAGAAAAGGCGTTCTATTCTGTAGTTGGGTTAATCAAGGAAATTTTGCCAAATGATAATGTTGTAGCAGACAATTTTTACTCAACAAAGAAGTTATTGCGTGGGCTTGGGCTCCCAGTTAATAAGATCGATTGTTGCTTGAACAATTGTATGATATATTGGGGTCAAGACTCAGAGCTGAGATGGTGTAAGATTTGTGGGCAATCGAGGTACAAAAATGGCAAAAGGGAAGCTAGTACAAGTGGGAGGAAAAGTGTGCCTTACAAGAGGATGCATTACTTTCCTCTTACTCCACGCCTGCAGAGATTATACGATCTGAGGCTACAGCTACTGATATGAGATGGCATGCCAAACATAAATCTAAAGAGGATGAAATGCAGCATCCATCAGATTCAAAAGCTTGTAAGCATTTCAATGAAAATCATCCTGATTTCACTGAAGATATAAGGAATGTGAGATTAGGTCTTTGTACCGATGGCTTTCAACCATTTGGTCAAGCGGGGCAACAGTATTCATGTTGGCCTGTGATACTGACTGTATATAACCTTCCTCCATGGAAGTGCATGAAAGATACTGCAATGTTTTTGATAGTTTTGGTTCCAGGACCATCAAATCCAAAGGAAAAGATTGATGTCTTCCTGCAATCGTTGGTGGCCGAATTGAAAATGTTGTGGGAAACAGGAGTCATAGCCTACGACATTTCTATGAAACAGAATTTCATCATGAGAGCTGCTTTGATGTGGACAATAAGTGACTTCCCGGCATATGCAATGTTGTCTGGTTGGAGCACTGCTGGATGTCTGGCATGCCCTCATTGCATGTATGATTCGGATGCATTTACATTGCAGAAAAGTGGTGAGCAGTCATGGTTTGATAATCATAGGAAGTTCTTGCCTCCAAATCAT